>JASANQ010001147.1:0-43396 GCA_030849645.1 Wallacemonas sp. Wsd | reverse complement strand
GATGAGAAAGCAAGGTGAGCGGTGCGAAAGGTGGGGATGATGAAGTGTGGAGTAGAGAAACGTCGAGCTGAAGGACTACGCGTGTCGCCGCTCACGAGTCTGCCTCAGCATCAACCCCGGACAAAGCATGTCGAGGTTGCGAGAGATCAAAGCGCAAGCGCGGTGGGCCCCGCCCTCCCCAGCAGTGGGCTGTCTGGAGAGCAGCTGTGAAAGGCGTGCAGAGGGATGCAAGGACGAGTCGACAGCGAGCCAGTGTGGCACACTTCTTGATACCCGTACGGCATGCGTTCAGCGAATTTTGTATCAGCGGTTTGAGCGTTATCATCTTTTTTTTTTCTTCTTCTTCGGACAGCAGTCACAGGATCTGCACAACACGCATACTCACGCCGCAGGAGACAGATAGAAGCATGAGCCTCCATGTAGCTAAAACACATATAACTGAAAGTGCAAGGGAACAATTGCGTGAAAGGAAAACAAATCGCTAAAACGGGTGCACCGTGAAAAAGAAAAAAAAGGACGACAACGGAAATGGTGTAGGGCGGAAAAAGGGAAAAGGATGCAGAGACACTCCTGCAGTTCGGCGACACGCATTCGATAGACATCTTGTGTCTAGGGTATTCGTTGACGGTGGTGAAAGATATCTTTTTGCATGTGTACTCGTCATACAGAAGTGTCGGCCGTTCATGTAAAACCACGATTGATATAAAAGTTCCTTATCCCTCTCTTTCTTAGTGCGGTTCGCGTACGGACACAAAAGTGCACACACAACAGCAAAGTGTGTATACAGCGAACGTTTTCCGGCGTCTGCCACGAATGACGGATGCCCTTTTAATCTTATGATCTTTAATCTTTAGTATTCAGCTTTACTTTCTGAAACAGAAATCAGAATGTGGCATGTCCACCTGTGTGTGTGTGTGTGTGTGCGTGAGTGTGTGGGTGTGTATGTGTGCGGGAGCACGAGTCAGAGTCGCTGGCAACATCACGAAACATCAGAAAGCAAGCAATATAGATAAAGGGAGAAAATAAAGGACCGCTAAAATAAAGTATAAGCTGCAGCCTGCACACCGTGACTCACTCGAGTCGAATCAGGCGCTCTCGAAAATGTATCCTCACGGCAAAGAAGAAAAAGAAAAGGACAGGAAACAGATGGAACGGGCGGACAGCGCGGTGAATGGGCAGTCAACTAGGGAATGGGACTTGAGCAAAGCACCTGTTGCGTGTCGGGGTATCTGCAGCGCGCCATAAAAATGAAAAGAAGGAGCAAATGCAAAGAACAGAATTCTTAACGGAAGAAAGAAACAGACAAACAAAAAAGGCATGCAATGTGAGTCAGAACACCAAAAAAAAATAAAGTAAACAAAAAGTGATTGAACAGTGGGAGTGGTCATAGCGCGAACAGCGGCATCTGTAGCAGCTGGGCTGCTGTCGGCCGGGCGGCGGACTCCTCGCGGAGGCACTCACGTGCAAAAAGAACATCCATTTCATCCAAGTTCGACGGGATGATTGGTCGGGCAATGTACGAGCCGATTTGGTACACGAGCAGCGGTGCGTCCAGGGAGAGCTTCTCCTCTGCGTAGGGCAGGCTGCCCGTAAGGAGCTGCAAGAACATGATACCGCAGCTCCAAATGTCGCTCTTCTTGACCGGCTTGCCCTGCGCGGCCTCGGGGGCGAGGTACACGGGCGTACCGAACACACGCCCCTCCGAGTCCTTGCGTGCCAGCTCCTGGATGGAGGCGGACGCCCCAAAGTCGGAGATCTTGCACGAGCCAGACAGGGTGAGCAGCACATTCTGCGGCTTGACGTCGCGGTGCACAACGCCCATCGAGTGCAGCTTGTTGAGTCCTCGCAGCACATCGCGAATGAACACCCGGGCCGTTGAGCTGGGCAGCGTGTGGAACGCCGTGATCATGTTCTGCAGCGATCCCGCCATCATACACTCCATAATGAGCACAATGTGGTCGTCCTCGAAGGCGTAACTGATGAACTCCACCACGTGCGAGTCCTTGACGCGCTGCATGATCATCACCTCTGCCTCGATGCCGGCGAGCTCGTCCTCATCGGGTCGCAGCGGCAGATACTTGACCGCCACCAGTTTGCCCGAGTTGACGTCGACGCCCATGTACACGGAGCCGAAGGAGCCACGACCGAGGAGCCGCCCGCTGCGGAGGTAGGTGTTGCCATTCTTGGCGTGAATCTCTGTCGACCCGGCGGCGTCCCCGGACTGCGCCGCGCGTACGGGCATGGTGGCGTCAAGGTTGAAGGACATGGACTGGATAATGGACGGCTGCTGCACGAGCGCGTTGTTGTCGCTGCTGCTGGTGGGGCCCTTGTCGCCCGCGCCACTGTGGCTGGAGTCCTCCTCCTCCAGTGTGGTGGTGCCCGCGCGCGTGGCCAGCTCATCCGGACGATCGTGCGACCTGTCGGCGGAGCTGTCGGCGTGCCAGGCGGAGCCGCTCAACGCGGTGACGAACGAGGTCGCCCGTCGCGCGCCGACCTCGCCCGGGCCCATGGACGGCGTCGTGATCGAGTTGCCGGGTGAGAAGGCGGTGGACGTGGGGGGCGCCAGACCGACGAGTGTGGGCGGCAGCTCCGCGAAGGAGCTCGTGCTGATGACGCTGCTGACGGAGTCGTCCTCCATGGTCCATCGCCCGCCGACGGACAGCATCGGTGGGGCATCCTCGTGCAGCTCGTCGTGCGGTTCACCGCTCTGGGGACCGGAGCCGCCGGGGTGGTTCGTGCTGAGGCTGGCCGCGTTCGGCGACAGCGGGGAGCGCGAGGCCAGTGTGCTCGTGCGTCGGTCTTGAACGTCGCGCATCACAAGGCTGGACACGCTCCTGTGCGGCAGCCGCAGCGTATGCGCCTGGACCGATGGTGTCATGGGGCTGATGGGGCTCATCGGTGACAGCGCCAGCTCCGGGCGGAGGGCGACGGAGGTGGGCAGCGTCACACAGCTCGTGACGGAGGTGCCGCAGTTGGGCGTGCCCAGCCGGCGCATATTGTCGTGCAGGTCGCGCTTGAAGCTCAGCGCGTCGTCGGCGGCGACGAGCTTGGCGGCCACGTCGTCGATGCTGGGGAGCGGCAGCGCGCGCGGGGACGTCGTCTCCGATTTGATCGGCGTGGTGAGGTCGCCGAAGCTGGCGTACGGCCGCGGCTGGCGCTGAGACCCGAGCGCAGCCATGTCGGCCAGCGCCATCATCTCGTAGTTCGCCCAGTGCGGGAACGGGCGGCAGTACGGCCGCGGCACCGTCGTCGGGTGACGCGCAAAGTGCCGGCTGAGCTGGTCGAGCCGCGAGGTCAGCCGCTGCTCGTGCGCCTTGCGGAGCGGACCCATGGCCGCCACCGCCTGCACGGCCGCGTCGAACCGGTTGTCCCGGAAGAGCGAGAAGGCCTTGGCGTACTCAATGGCGAAGGTCGAGTGCGCGGGCGAGCTCAGCGCGTGAGCCGCGGGCGGCAGGTCGCGGCGGCCGCAGAGGTCGAAGAGAATGAGGTGGTTGGAGTTGCCCGTGACGCGCACCACGTCCACAATCGCGAATTCGTACAAGGTGGAGAGGCTCTGCTTGACGGGCTCCGTCACCACAATGTTGAGCATGTGCTGGGGGGCCGCGTAGTCAGCGAGCGTGATGGCCTGCTGCGGGGCCTCGCCAAAGGCCGTCGTGAACGCCTCCTTGGAGTCGTCGACGTTGCCGAACACAAAGTTGCCCTGATGTAGCACGACGCCGACCTGCAGACCCTTCTGCCGGTGCTCGGCGAACGTGGAGGACATGTCGCACGCGCACGCGGCGGCCCGCGCGGCGTGGTTGGCGCAGCTGTCAAAGGCGTTCCAGACCGCACCAAGGCAGTCGCCTGTGCGGTAGAAGATGGAGCCGCGGTGCCGGCGAATGCAGCGCAGGAGGAAGGCCATGATGGCCTGATGATTCCGGGCCGTGACGCTGTAGTTGAACAGGTACGCGCTGTCCACGCCGCCGATGCGCACGGCCAGAATGGTGGCACCGTCGTCGCGGTTGATGCTCATCACCATGTGCCGACTCTGTGGCTGCACCATGCTGCGCACCAGCGTGGCGGAGAAGGCACCGCTGGCGCCGAGGTCGACGACGCCAGTTTCCATCGACGTGCTCTCGCCAAAGATACCGGACTGGTCCGCAAAAGCCCGCTCCGCGGAGCCAAAGGGCAGCGCCATTGAGTTGTCCAGCTCCCTCAGCGCACTCACGGTGTTCGTGTTGGTGACACCAGCGAGAGGCAGCGGCGAGAAGGTCGCCAGCTCAACCGAGCGCGCGCTGGTGTCGTCGCGCGCGGCACTCGACAGCTCAGGAATGGCGACGCGCTGCGCCGGGCTCTCCTCCTGCCGCTCCTCCATTTCGATCGGCTCCACCAGCATGGTGACGTTGGCGGGGAGCGCGTTCGTGAGGGTGTCGTCGGACATACCATTGCGCGGCACCAGCTGCAGAGGAGACCCTGGTGCACCCGTGTCGGCGTCGTCGGACTCGCAGTTGTTCACGTCGTAGTCCTCAAAGACGTTCAGCCGCTGGCGGGACAGCTCGGCGGCGATGGCGCGCATCACGTGCAGGGGCACGTACTTCTTGTTCACGCGGAAGCAGATGCCGAGCACGTGCACCGCGCGCACCAGCGCCCGCATGTCGCCAATCCAGATCCGGTGTGTAAAGCGATCAATGGTCCGCTGTATGCGCGTGCGCTTCCTCGCTATTCCGACAATGCCCATGATCTGGAATCGCAAAAAGTGGACCGGCGTGCTGATGCTGAAGTAGGCAAAGACCAGTAGCATGGAGAAGACCACGACAGCGGCAATACTGACAGCGGCAACCGAGGTCACGCTCGACCAGCCGTTCGACCGGACGGTGGAGCGCGTCATGATGTAGATGTTGGTGGGGTTGTCGGGGCTACAGGTCATCGCGGAGCTGTCTGAGCAGACGACGCCGCACTGCAAGGCCATGGACAACAGGCCCCACGTGCTTTTGAACTCCATGTACGCCGACGGGAGGCTTGTCACGAAGCTTTGCACCACATCGTTTCCGCCGGCATCGGGCGAGGTGAAGTTTGGGTCGAGGTCCAGCGTGAGGGGACGCATGACCTTCTGCCACACGTACTTATTCGACGTGCGGCAAATCCGGTTGAACTCATCAAGGAGGCCCACCGTCGTTGCGGAGTCCTCTCCCGTCGTGTAGTTCTGGGCGGTCGAGTCTAGCGTGCGCAGCGCAACGGCCAGAGCACCGGGCTGAAAGGTGCGCGCCGACAGTGGCAGCACGACGGCGGTGTACACGTCCTGCAGGGTGGCGGAGCTGAAGCTGGCCAAGGCATTGGACAAGAAGAACTGTCCCACAACCTGGCGCTTCAGAAAGACGGAAATTGTGCTCAGCTGGGTCGGGTCATCGGTGAGCGCGACAGAGCGAAACGCCGCGATGACATTCTCCGAGTAGAGCACCATTCGCGGACCATCCGGAGAGGCGATGCTCACGGCTGGCACGCTGCCGTATATAGGGATCACTTGTTCCCCTGGGCAGTTTGTGCGCTGAATGAGCGCACCACTGGTGTTGTAGAGATTGACAGCGATGGGCGAGCCAAAGAGGCGAGAGCACATGTCGTAGATTTCCGTGTCTGTCTTTTCCGATCGTCCTGAGTCCGCCACCAGTGTGAGCATCACGCGAAAGGCCACCTCGTAGAAATTGCTCAGCTCTGACACCATCATCTCCGCGTTGTTGGCGAGAGACGACATCTTCGCTTGGACAGACTCGCTACCGGTTCTGCGGAGTGTGCCGTTGGTCATGTACGTGATCTGGATGAAGAGCATAATGAACAGGGCAATGACAATGGCAATCATCGCGTACAGGAGCCACGTCAGGCGAATACCGTGCACATCCGCGGCCTCCTTGAGCACGTTTTCCAGCTCGCCCGCGTTGCTGAGGAGGCCACCATCGCCGTCTTCCTTGTCAGCGCCCGCGTCTTCGTTGGACGTGCTGGACGACACGCCCGGTGCGCCAATGGCGGCGGTTCCATCCTTGTGCGAGTCGCTGACGTCGGCCTCCATCACCACCTCGGGGAGCTCGGCACCGCTGACGTGCGGGTCGGCGTCGGGGGACAGCGGATCCTCGTCAGTGAGGCCGCTTCGACGGCGCTCGCTCACCGCCTGGCTGGCCGGCACAGCCTGCGCCGACGTGCTCGAGCCGCGGCCAACGCGGCGGAAAATGTTGAACGAGGGGCCGCGCTTTCGCACGGAGACGTCGGAGGTGTGCTTGCTGGGTATCGGTGACGCTCTGGACCTGGACGCCTCAATGAGGCCCTTAGTGCTGAGGTCGGCGCTGAGCAGTGCCATGGTCGACTGCTGCACGCGGAACTCCTGCAGGATGGCCGCCGTGTTCGGGTCCACCACGAACTCGCTCGCTGCGCGGGAGAGGGGCGAGCGCGGCATCGTCGTCGTCTGGGGGGTGTGGGGGCCCACGTCCAAGTCATGCGCCGCGTCGGGGCTCAGCGGCGAGGCAGCGGCGTTCGGGAGCGCGATGCGCTGCGGGCGGTGCCGGTATAGGGCCGGTGGGTGGGAGATGGTGAAGACGGGCTCCAGGCCAAATACGTTGTCCTCGCTGGAGACGGACGCCGACCTGGGCGGTGCCTCGCGGACACTGAAATCGCTGCTGGAGTCACCGCTCGAGTCTCTCCGTACAGTGCCGGCGTCGCGGCTGAACAGTGTGTTTGCTCTGCTGTGGTTGCTCGGTGGTTGCGAGCTCATTGTGAAGGTCAAAGGGTGCAAAGTGTCACGCAACGTTCGTCTCGCAGTAGTGGCACTGTAGGGACAAGGGTGTCCGAAACAGAGAGGTGAGGAGAGTGTTGGGTGAGAGTCCACTGTACTCTACAAGAGCAAGACCGTGAAGGAAAGGTTAGGAGAACAAATGCCCCTCAGCAGGGTTCGATGAACTGCGAAGAAAGAAAAAATGCGACCAAACGCTCTTGACGTGCGCGAGTACTCGTTAGCTCGTTTGTCCGGTTTGCGGGAAGACAGACACAAACGAAGAGCTGTGCACACTGCAAAAGGCAAACTAAAAAACAACAACACGTCAAGGACAGGAGACGGAAAAAGAAAAAAAAAGATGGGACACACAATGATCTGCGTCCACGTGCACTGTCCTGATTTTGGGAGTGAGAAGGGTGTGCGAGAGCAGTAAACACACACGCACACACACACAAACCAAAGTGCGATGTTGTTGAATGTCAGTAGCGCAATGCTGCCGAGGCGGAAAAACAACAAGAAAAAAAAAAGCGACAAGTGTGCCCAAGAACAACAGGTGGAAAAAGAAAAGAAAGACGCGCAGAAGAAAACAAAACAAAACTGAAAGGAAGGAGGAAAACAAAAAAAATCGAGAAAACAGTTAAAGGAAAAGACAGGAAAGAAAGGCAGGGAGAGAAAAAAAGAAAGCGTGTGAAACAAGGAATTAATATCAAGCAAAACAAAGCGTGATGTTTCTCTGCTTAATGATCTCGTTTTCCTGTGCACAGAAGCTGAGTGTGTGTGTGTGTGTGTGTGTGTGTGTGTGTGTGTGTGTGTGTGTGTGTGTGTGTGTGTGTGTCTTAAGACTTTGAGCAACTGTGTTTGATGATGCGAGAAAAACACCTCCTTTGAAAATGATGTAGAAAACGAATCGAAGGCAAGTCGGTGTACGTGCACGGAACGTATGAAACAAAAAAAAAAGAACACTAGTGAATGTCAGCAAGTGTTGCTGGCTGTGACACAGGTTGCGGTGATTTACAAAAGAAAAAAAGAAAAGACTGATCGACTCCCCTGTGTGTGTGAGTCGTTCTTATGAGTTTCTTGTCTTTTTGTTTTCTACCTTTTTCTTCGCGTGCCGAGCGGTATTCGCCCCTAGAGTTGAAGTTGGCAGACACTTTTAGGAGTGAAAAAAAAAAAAGACAGTGAGAAGCCGCGTGTGGAGTGGTGAGTAGGGATGGAAAGGGGGGGGGGGGTTGAAATGTAGGACAGGCTTAGGTGAGACCCTCCTGGTGAATAAAGAAGTCGCTCTAGATGTCTCTCTCGACCGCTGGTTCTGATGCTGAGTCATTTCGTTGGTGAGACAGAGGCATGCGGCTGCTGAAACTTGGGGGCAGCTCTTGCTACCTTGCACATGTCAGAGGAATATGTGCGTCAAGGAGACGGAGAGACTCGTTCATGGAAACGAGCACAGTGTGGTCCAGTCTCCAGTTTGTTACCCGCATTGCATTGGTGCCGTCTGGTGGTGTGTGTGTGTGTGTGTGTGTGTGTGTGTGTGTGTGTGTGTGTGTGTGTGTGTGTGCGTGTGTGTGTGTGTGTGTGTATTTTGCTTCTCATGTTGATATGCCGTGTTGTTGGTTTAGTATCTATGCCAAGAGGGATAAAAAAAATAGGGTTGGTGATGTGAGTGATGCAGCGGTCCTTGGGCCATTCTGCCTCCCCGGTCCACTAGGTGTCCTGTTTCTTTTCTTTTCGCTTTCCTCCTTCAACGTCGTCTTACTCTTCTATAATTCAACTGGTGTCCAACCGGCGCGGACGCGCACGCAGAAGCACAGTGCGCTACTTCTTTTTGCGCTTCGTGGTCTTCTTCTGCGCTTGCTTGCGGCGCGCGGTGTAGCTCGTTGTCCGCGGAGAGGTCCGCAGAGGCGGCGCCGTGGAGAGCGTCCCGACGGCCACAGCGGGGAAGTGGCGGCGCAGGTAGTCGTTCAGGCAGTTCTGCAGGGCCGTGAAGGTGCGGTAACTGCGCGACAGGTCGACGAGCTCAGGCACCTGCGCCGCCACGCGCTGGCGCTCCGCGGCGAGGTCGGCCTCCGTCGGGGCGGCACCGGCGGATTCCTGCTTCAGGCGCAGTGAGCGCTCCGCGACAACGCCGCGCTGTGTCCGGGTGGCCTCGGTCACGTAGTTCAAAAAGTTGGAGATGAACGAGGAGAGCACGTAGTCGGCCTCCGTCAGGAACTTGTAGTTGCGCAGGAAGGCGTGGTCCGTTGCCTGCGGTTTCGCGACGCGGTCCAGCTTCTGCTCAAAGTTAGAGGTGAAGCCAATGTCGACAATGGACGGGAAGGTGCTCTTGGCAGTGTCCACGAGCAGGCGGCCCACCTCCGTGGTCTCGCAGCGGCCGTTCTGCACGGTGATGTAGTTGCGCGCGACGAGCGTCTTGATGATCATCGGGTAGGTGCTGGGACGGCCCACGCCGTGGCGCTTGAGCTCGTCAATGAGGGCACCCTCCGAGTACCGCAGCGGCGGCGCCAACTTCTTCTCCTCTACCGTGGCCGGCTCGAGGCGCATGGGCTTCTTGCCCAGCACGTTCGGGAGCTCCTTGAGGGCGGCGAACTCGGCATCGGACACGCTCGGCACCACTTCCTGTCCCTCCTCCAAGGCCACCGCGTCCATGTCGGACTCGGCGCTGAGGCGGCTGTTCTTGCCCTTGAAGGCGGCGCCCCAGCCGAGTGCCGCGGTCCGCTTGCCCGCCAGCCGGAAGGTCAGCGCGGGCTCGCCCGCGGCAGGGCGGCACTCGACCTGCACGGCCACCTTCTCCGTCTGCATGGGGACCATGAAGGCCGCCATGGTCTGGCGACGCACCAGGTCGTACACCTCCTTCATCTGCGGCCCGATGGAGCCGAGCGCGTCCTTGGTGAGAAGCATGTCCGTCGGGCGAATGGCCTCGTGGGCGTCCTCCACGTTGCCTTCCTGCGCCGTCGTCTCCTCGGCCGTCTTGGACTTGCGCCGCCGACCCCCGGGCGTGCTCTTGCTGTCCTTGCTGTCCTTGCTGTCCTGGCGGGCGTCGAGGCGGTACACGGCGGCCTTGCCGTGCTCGCGCGCGACGGCGTCGTAGATGCTGTGGAGGGCGGACTCATCGATGCGCGTGCTGTCGGTGCGCGGGTAGGTGATGAAGCCCATCTGGAAGAGGTCCTGCAGGCAGGAGCTGACCACCTCGCTGCTGAGGTGCAGCTGGCGGTTGGCCTTGGAGATGATCGAGGCCATGGTAAACGGCTTCGGCGGCTCCGAGACGTTCGGCGTCAGCACGCACGACACCACCTTGAAGTCGCGCACGGACTCGAGCCGCCACTGGTTCACCAAGGACTGCACCGCGGAGCGCTGCAGCCACTCCTTGGGCGGCACGGCGCTGGCATCGCGCGGCACCACCTCCACCGCCTGCGTGAACTCGGTGCCCCCCTTGGCGGGGAACGCACACAGGGTCCGCACGCAGTAGGACAGCTCGTGCTCCGCGAGGAACTTCTCGATCCGCTTCTCGCGCTCGTCGACAAGGATGAGGGCGGGGGTCTGCACGCGGCCAATGGAGCGCATCTGTGGGTTGGCGTGGCGCACGACGGAGCTGCCCAGGAAGCCGAACATGCGGTCCATCGCATGCCGTGCCTCGGCGGCGTTGGCGAGGTCCAGGTCAAAGGTGCGTCGCCGGTCCCGCATGGCCGCGCGGATGCCGTCCTCGGTGATGCTGTGCACGTAGGCGCGGGTGAAGGGCACATCCATCTTGGGAAACATGCGCCGCAGCAGGTTGAGCGCGTGCACGGCGATGAGCTCACCCTCGCGGTCGGGGTCCGTGGCGATGATGATCTCCGAGATGTGGTCGGCCTTCTCCTTGACGTAGTGGGAGATGGTCTCCTGGATGCGGCGGCCATGCAGAATCTCCCATTCGAGCGCGAACGAGGCCAGCATGCCGTTGGCGGGGAACTCCTCAGGGGGGCGGACCGTGATGGTCTGCGGCGTCCACGACAGCTCCTTGAGCGCCATGAAGTGCCCGGTGGTGGCCATGGCCATCACCTTCTCAGGACCGGAGCTGATCTCTTCGAGCGCAATGTTGCCAAAGGACCAGTCCGAGACCACCCTGGGGTCACTCAGCAGCCCCTCCACCTTGATCACCTTGTTCGGCGACTCGACAATCACGAGCTTCTCAAGCCGACAGAGGGTTCGACGGAGCATGATGTCGCAAGTCAAAGAAAAGAGCAAGTGCGCTAGTGCGGTCGACACGCGGATCCGTTCTATGGATTCCCTGTATGCTCAACTGCGTTTGTGTGTGTGTGTGTGTGTGTGATGTCTAAAAGGTATCTATGTGCGTGTATGGCCTGTAGAAACGGAACAACAACGAAGCGGTCACGAACAACGGGTGACCAAGAATCTGTCATGGAAATGGAGAGAAAGGCAGGGAGAGACGTCGTTGGGAAAAGGTGTAGAGAGAGAGAGATGAGAGATGAGCACGAAGCCATTGAAACTCACGAGCAGTTTCGCCGGCGCGTCGCGGACGCTGGCATGCGGCTATGTATCCTCCTTTTGACAAGGTGCGCTCTCCACTCGTCCTCGTTGTTTCACGAAGATCCGGCTGTGTTTGTGTCCACGCTGTTGAGGTGTGACACTGCGCACGTCACAGCGGCGTCCGGTTGTGGCACGCATGTCATCATACCTCTTCACTGCAGCAAGAAGGAGAGACTCGAGGCAAACGGGCAGTGTGGTGTTGCTGGCCTGACAGTTGACACATCGGGGACCGTGCTCACGTGTTGGTTTACAGTTTAGGATTAGGTGTAGTGACTGGCAAGGCGAGTATCAGTTGCATTTGTGATCTAGATTACATCAAGCGGTCAACACGACTCCCGTCACTCGTGGTCTGGAGAAGCTCGACAAGAAGAAAAAAAAAACGAAGTGATGAAATAAATCTGGCCAAGATCTGCGCTGTTGAGGTGCCGACGGCAGAGCGCCACGTGTGCGCACGCTGCTGCGGTGTGCCTTTCTCCTCAAACGTATGGGAGGCGATCCTTGGCGACAGGGTAGACATCGACGACGCTGTCTGCGAACACAATCAATTTGAAGTCGCCGTTTTGCTCGGACACGCTCGTGCTGGGAATGAGGAGGTGCGGGCGGTCCTGCGTGCACGCCAGGTCCAAGTGCAGCACCACCTCCATGTCCTTTGTGGGGCCCGCGCGCGCGACGGTGGTCAGCTCCTGGTCAAAGACCGCCGCCTCGAGCTCAATCGCCATGCGGCTGCTGGGGTTCGTGATGGGAGGCGGAAGCGGCTTCTTCTCGGTGCCCAGACGCTTCACAATGGGCTTCTCCGGTCCGCGTGGGTACTGGACGAGGACGGCGACCGCGCGGGTGCGGCGGATGGCCGTGAGGCCATAGAACGGGTTGTTGATCCAGCTAGGGCACGTGCCGCGGCCGCCGCCCGCCGTCAGCCCGAGCTCCCACGCGCCATCCAGCAGCGTCGTCGACTTCCACTCCAGCACGGGCTGCACGAGCATCTCCGGCGCCGAGTAACACGCGAGCTCCAGGTCGAGCTCCTTGTAGGGGATGAGGCTGTACACGACGAGAATGAGCGGCTCGTTGTGGCCAACCAGGCTCACGTCCACCTCCAGCTCCACCCGCGCGCTGCCCTCCGCCGAGGTGGCGACCACGTCCTCCGGCTGGTACTCGATGCGGCGACGGCGGCCCTCGCCGTAGCGCATGTCCGCCCGCAGTAGCAGCATGCCGAACTCGGACTCCATGTCGCGTGCGTTCTTGTTCACCAGCGCCAGCCGCACGTGGCCCTCGCGCTGCGCGGGGAAGTCGAGCACGTACTGCGGGCTGTAGCGCCACGACGGGAAGCGCGGGGAGCCGCCCACGTTGCCGCTCTCCGCACGGAGCGCGATCGCGTGCCACTGGCGGTGCCAGTCCAGGCGCGGCTCCACCGGTGCGAGGGCGATCTTGCGGTTGCAGGCCACGCGCAGCTCAAAGTCGCACGCCGCCGCCGGGGAGTCAAGGTACGGCACAATGACGTACGGCATCCCCCGCCTCGCGCGCATGCCGCGCAGCGCCAGCGTGGCACCGACCGTGTCGGCCTCGCCGACGGCAGCGCGCTCGTGGTGGATGACGGTGCGCTCGTCAAAGTGCAGGAAGCTCGCGCAGTGCTGGGTGGTGTGCACGGTGAAGCCCAGGCGCGGCATGGCGCCGCCGCTGAGCGTGGCCGGAGCCGTGCGCACCACCGTCACCGTCGCGGTCATGTTCTCGCTCGGGAAGAGGAAAAAGTGCGGGTTGTCGCACCACGTGGGGCAGGTGGGCGGGCCGCCCGCGGTGCGCTCGTGCCAGGCACCGGCGACCGTCGTCAGTTGGTCGCTGTCCACCACGTCCGTTTCCAGCGAGCCCCACGGCGACACACACGCGACGGAGAGCGTGAATGCGGTGTTGCTGTCCGACTCCTGCGCCTTGAAGGGCATGATCGTGAAGGTCTGCGGCGTGGCGCTGGGTCGCACGTGGAGGCGGGCGTACAGATCGCGGCCCCGTGCCGGCTCCAACAGCAGCGCGACCTGATCGTCCACGAACGTGCGCACGTAGCGGTTGTTGTCGTCGGATTTGATCACCACGAAGCCGAGGGGGTTGCGGTACGTCGCCGTGGCCCCTGCATCGCGCGTGACGGCCATGCGCGCGTCGAACTGGTGAAGACCAATGAGCACCTCGACCGGGCCGGCGGCGGCGTCCTCGTCGGCGGTGACGCTCAGGCTGTACTGCGGGTTGCTGGCGCCGGTACCGGCCAGGCTGCCGGCCGGTGGGGCAAAGTCCCCGTGGAACAGCGCCGGGCTGTGCGCGTCCTCGACCGTGAGCATGTCGGAGAAGTAGTACAGCACCTCGTCAAAGCTCAGCCAAATCTCCGATTGGCTGTGCTTGTAGTCGAGGACGGCGAGGAGCGTGCTTGTCCAGAGCGGGCTGTGCGGGGCCCACTTGCCCTTCCACTGCGCCTCCGTCGTGCCGGCCCAGTTGCGCACCTTGACGAGCCGCTGGCCTTCGACGAAGCGCGCGTCCATCACGCCGTAGAGCTGGTCCGCCACAAGCCCGCCGGCCGCCTTCTTCTCGCTCGCTGACGGGCTCTCGCTGCGCAACAGCAGGGCGTGCAGGACGGAGCGGTGCACACCGCGCTTGAGCGCCATCCAGACGTCGTGGCGGTCGTCGGGCGAGAGCGTGCTGGTGACGGCGGTGGTGCGGAGGACGCGGTGCGTGCAGAGGCCGCCGGAGACGTCCGTCAGACCCTGCATGAGCAGCGCCACGAGGGACAGCTCGGGGGTCACCTGGGGCTCGAGCGCCTCGTAGCAGCGATGGAGCTTCGCGTACGCCTTCTCTACGAGCGGGTAGAAGTAGTCGCGGTCGTGCACGGAGTGGCCCATGCAGAGCACGCCGGCGTTGTCGACGGGGAAGTAGTCGTCCACGGTGACGTTCACCCAGGCGTGGTTCTTGAAGAAGCGCACCTGCGCGAAGCCGGCGTCAGTGTCGTAGTGTGCAAAGAGACGATTGACCCAGTGGGGCTTGGCCGCCACGGCCTGCACGACGGAGGCAAACCACTGGCGCCTGCCGTGCAACGCCGGCGCGCTGACCTCGCCAAAGCGCAGGCACTCGACGTCCTCTCCCCTTTCCGCGCACAGCTCCGAGGCACGCTTCCACGTGTACTCGCGCGGGAACTCCGGCGGTGGGCGGGCGAGGGGGTCGAGAAACAGCGACGACGTGCCGCGTGGAAAGTCGCGGTCGACGAACTTGGCACCGAGAGAGAGGTAGTGGCGCAGGATATCCATCCGCACCATCGCGGTCTCCGGGGTCTCGCTGAGGAGGCGCCGACGCACGCTGCTGCCCTCGCTCACGCCCGTCCCTGGACGGCGCGCGGAGGGGTGTCCGGCCGAGCGTTGGCGGTTCTCGCGGGCGTACTGGTCGAGCTGAGCTTGGCGCTCACGCAGCGCGAGCACGTCGATGCCGGTGATGACAAACGGCACGTCGCCAAAGACGTGCAAATCGAAGGCGGCCTGCAGCCCCGGATGGCGAGTCATGGGGACGGCGTAGAGCCTGTCCGTGGCGCACAGCGGCGCCTGTGGCAGCTCCAGCTGGGCCTCGGCGGCCGAGAACGGCGACGTGCACAGCTCCGTGTACGCAGGCGTGTCGTCGAGGACGGCGCTGACACACACCTCAACCTCGCGGGGGCGGTGGCGGTGCAGAAAGGCCTTCTCCTCGAGCATGCGCTGCGCCGCCGCAGGGTCCAGTCGCTGGTTTCCATCATCCTCCGCCTCGGCCTCGGCGTCCGAGTCGGTCTCCGCGTCGCCGTCTGTGCCCTGCGCAGCCACCACTTCAACGCGCGGCTCCACGTAGAGCCCCAGCACCTGCGGCACGGCGTGGCGGTCAAAGATGATCTCCGCCGCGGGGTTGTTCTTCCACGCCTGCGAGGTGCCGCGGTAGCCGCCGCACGTCTGCTCGTCCCAGCAGCCGTGCACCACGCGGTGATGCCACGTGTGCGGGAACGTCGACGTCGTGCAGTCCGTCGGCCACGAGGTGAACACCGTGAGCGTGTAGGGACCGTCCTCGCCGGCGGACTTGGTGCTCGGCACCAGGTAGAGGTCCAACGCGCTGTACGGCACGTCAAACCGTGCACACAGCACGCCGGCGGGTCGGTGCGGCAGCGACAGCAGCGAGACCTCGGCGGTGTGCACGAGGGGCGGCCGGGTGCCGTCGCGGCGGTCGGGGAGCACCACGTCGAGGCCAATCTCGCGCGCGTCCTCGATGTCGGGGTCCGCGCGCTTGGCGAGCTGCACGCACACAGTCACCATCGCGTCCGCGGCCGGCAGCACATTGGCGGCTGCGGGGCGTGTGAGGTGGTACATGGTATTGCGACGCCACGTGTGCAGCGCGGGGCCGCCACCGGCGCACCCATCGCGCCATTCGCTCGCGCGCTCGTGCGTGGCCCAGTCGTACTGCGCATCGAGCGGAGACACGGTGATCCAGCCCTCCTCCAGCGACGGCGTGTCGTTCAACATGGTCGCCGTCAGTGTGAAGGTCATCGGCTTCTCAGGGCGGAACGTGTACGGCATGATCACGTAGTGCTCGTCGGCCTCCAGATCGACCTCCACCGTGCAGTAGGAGCTGTCCACGTTGCTCTCCGCGACGACCGTCGTCGGCTCGAGCTCCACGACACGCCGCACGCCATCGTGCCGCATCACCACGAACCCGGCCTGCAGCGCGGAAGCCTCGGAGGACGCGGTCATGGTGAGCGCCACCTGTGTGCTGCGCGAGATTTGCACGCGGTACTGCGGGTTCTTCCACCAGGTGGTGAAGCTCACGTAGCCACCCGAGGTCTCGGCGCCGCCCATCGTGCCCTCCGCCACGGCCCGGTAGGACGCGCGCTGCGTGCGGTTGGCGGCGATCACGGCCTCCATCGCGGCGTCCTGGACCGCCTGCTGGGCCTGCCGCTCTTGGTTCTCGAGGCAGAGAGCGTCCACGACCGCCGCCGAGGCGGGCAGAAAGTCGTTGCCGCTGACGTCCACGGAGACAATGGAGGGGTTGAGCTGCAGCAGCTTCACAACGTGGTCCACGCTGCCCTCGTGCAGGCAGTTCCCGCTGAGGTCGACGTGACGAATGCGCGGGTGGAGAGCGAGGCAGTACACGAGGTGGTCCAGCTGCTCGTGTTCAAGCATGTTGTTGCTCACATTGAGCGAGACAACCGTCTTTGTGTTCTTGACGAGATCAAGCACGGGGATGATTCCCTTCTTCCCCAGGTAATTGGTGGATACATTTACATCCGTCAGCTCACGGTTGCCGACGCCCTTCAAAAAGGCAGTGAACTCGCTGTTGGGGTGGCACCCCAGTCGACGACAGTAGTAGTCGTACAGTTCTGTCAGTTTCACCATGAGTCTCTCCGTCTTGGCAAGTCTCCTGTCGAGTGTTTTTGACTTTTGTTTTTTCCCTCTCGAGGGGGGAAACAACGACTGTAAAAAAAAAAAAAAAGAGAAACCTATCGATGTGAGGAGAGGGAAAAAAAAGGAAGATGATGGCGAAAAGTGTGTGTGTGTGTGGGGGGGGGGGGGGGGGTCAATAAGAAAGAGAAAGGAAAAGACAACAGCAGCCGGATGCGAGAGGGGAGTCACGCAGAGAGCAGCAGCTTCACCGAGAGAGGCGCGACACGTGTGATTCGGGTCAATGGGACATATCATCGTGACGGCACCGTGACTCGAGCAGCAAGGGCAAACACAATGGCACTCAAACTCTCTCCCTCGTTTTCACTGGCTTGCGACGGTCTGCACGCACGTTGGTGTGCTTTTTGCTGTTGTTGCTGTTTTCATGGACGTGGTTTTCGGTCTTTGCTGTTGTTGTTGTCTTGTTGGTGTTGACCGCTGTGCCGCGCGGCACGCCAGTCAGTGACAAACGAACATGTGATTAGCGCACGTGTGTCTCGGTGCGTCCACGTCCCGCGCACGAACACTACTTGGCAGCGCGCGAGGTGGTCTCTTGCTTCTCAAGGTCGCTCCATTGTTGCGTCTCCTTGTTGCGCTTCTCCACCTTCTTGTCCTTCATGGCGCGGCGGATCTCGCCAAAGTCCGACCAGTAAAAGATCGGCGCATTGTCGCCGTACACCATCATGCGGCGGTAGTGGTGGAAGCCGCCGTACGTGAGGAAACCGACGCCGAGCAGCGGGTAGTACCACGAGATGCGGCGCAGCGTGAGCATGCTCAGACCAACGGCGAGGCTCATGCCGTAGCCGAGGAAGTGACCCGCCAGCGGGGTCGGCGACGTGGCAATCACGCTGGCGACGGCAAAGTAGCCGCCACTGACGCAGCAAAACGGGATGGTCAGCATGGCCGTCGCGCGGATCCCGTTGTACGACATGGAAAGATACTTCGGTGCGATGAACTCCTCCGGGAAACGCTGCGTGAGCGCCATGAGGACCATATTCGCGAGTCCAACGTAGAAGGAGGGCTGGGCCAGTACGGTCGTGTTCATCGTGCGGCGATCGAGACTTGACTGAAACACCTTCACCTCCTCGCGCCGCACCGCGCCGCCGCCAGACTGACCGGGCAAGCTCATATTCGCGACTGCGTAAATGAACCCTAATAAGCACAGAAGAAGAAAAAAGAAAGGGAAAGAGAAAGAAAAAAGCCACGCACAGTGGAGAACAAGAGGAGAAGAAGATGGAAGAGGATACGGAGAATAGACAAGCAAGAGGCAGAAAGGGATGTGATGGAGACAGGAGAGCCAGAGCCTAAAGTGACCAACAGATTCGTCGGTTCTACACTGAGACAAGTCTGCAGAGAGAAGGAAGAGAGGGAGAGGGGAGGGCATACTGGCATGACAGGTGACGTGTGAACGCCATTGTTGACAACTACGCGGACCAGGGGTCGGGCAGAGAGAGAGAGCGAGAGAGAGCGAGAGAGAGCGAGGGTCGTTTTAGCGTTTGATTCAAAGGTGTTGCACGTCTACAGCACACAAATGTCAGCAATGAAAAAAAAACACTAGTATTGTGTACATAACATGCATGCCGGAGGGTATATGGGCAGATACAGAGAATACACGCGGCATGTTTCACGTCACAGGAAGGAAAGAGAGGAGAGAGAAGGAAGAAGAGAGACCCAGAAGAAAAGAAAAAAGAAAAAAAGAAAGGACATGCTGAGGCATATAAGAGAGAGAAGTAGCGCGAGTGAAACGGAAACAGGTCTGATGACGGTGGCGCCACGTGGGAGGCAGTCGAAACAGAAGAATGAATCGGTACAGCCTTTGTCAAGAAAAAAAAGAAAAAAGATCATGATGGTCTCATTCAACAGCCACGTCCCGGCAGCTGTAGCCATTGTAGAGAAGGCCACGGAAGTTGTACGAGGCGACTGCCGGTTGCACCTGGTTGTCCTTGGTGATGGCGCGGAGGCACACCTTGTAGCGCTGCGCGCCGTCCTCGAGTGCCTCGGGCTTGGCCACAATGTCCTCCACGGGCACAGCAGCCACAACCTGCCGCCACGCCCAGTCCCGCCGCATGGGGGGATTGCCCGCCGTCTCGTCGACGCCGGCCATCTCCGGCGGCTGCACCACCTTGGCCTCGCGCTCAAAGGTGCGGCCCCCGTCAAAGCTCATCTCCACGCGCTGGATGCCGGAGCCGCCGCCGCCGAGTGCGTACGCCTTGACGGCGATGGCGTCCGCCGACGGATCGTACGAGGCGTCCGTGATGCTGCTTTGGACAGGCATGTAGTAGACGGTCTCGTACGAGGGGTCGGGGCGTGTCTCCCAGGACGGGAAGTTCTTGTAGTCGTTTTGCTGCCAGACAGACTGGGCCTCGAAGGGCTGCACCGTGACACGCTCCAGGAACTTGCAGTTGCGCACGCCCACCGTGCCGGGCACAATGGCGCGCAGCGGGTAGCCGTGATCGGGCGGCAGCGGCTCGCCGTTCATCTCGAACGCGATGAGCACATCGGCCTCCTCGCGCATCGCCATCTTGTACGGAATGCTCACGCGGAAATGGCCGGCGGCATCGTTGTCGGCGCCTTCGAACTGGACGTGGTACTTGTTTTCGTCCACGAGAGGTGACGAGGACGTCTGGCAGGCCGCGATCACATCGCGCATCCACACGCCAGACCACCGCGCCGTACCAATCGCACCGTTGGTCCATGCGAGGCCCTTGACGCCCTTGCCGCCCTCCGAGCCCGCGTACTGCGCCGCCATCTCCGTGCGGCGATTGCCGCCACACTGCATCGTGTTGACCACGCTGTGCTGTGGGAAGCGCGTCTTGAGCTCGTCCACGGTGAAGCAGTGCGGCGTGATGCCCTCGCCGTCCACACGCACGCAGAACGACGGATCGTCCTTGAGCGCGGGCACCGGCATGTGGCCGCGGACAAAGAAGAGGTCATTTGGGGTGATGAACTCGTCGAGAATGCCCTCCGGGCTCTCCGCGTTGAACGGACGCGCGCTCAGCACGCGCAGCCCCGGCGAGCGCTTCGGCTCGTTCTTCCACATCGCCTCCACGTCGACCTCGACCGGGACGTAGCCGGCGAGGTTGCCGATGCGGTGGCTTTCGAGGATGTCGCGCACCGCGTCGTCGTCGTGGATGGTAAAGATGTTCCACCACTTCTCAATCGACGAGCCTGCGGCGAGCATGATGCGCTTTTCGCCGCCCGGATGGATCTTCACAAAGTCGGAGACATCGTACACGCCATTCTTGTACGTCACCCACACGCTGCCGCCCGCCTTGAGCGAGTTGTGCTTCTCGACCTCCTCTGCCGTGTACGAGGGCAGAGACTTCTTCTTCTGGCCTGCCTCCGCCTTGGTGGCACACAGGGCCGCACCATTGGCACGCTCATTGTCGTACCACCGCGTTGCCCCCCAGGTGAGCGCGGCCGCCCCTCCAACGGAGCCGAGCAGGCGTCTAAATGAAAAGGCCATGGTAGCGCGTGCCGACGTGGTGGTGTGCGAGTGGGGTGAGGTAGTGGCTCCCTTTGTATGAATGTGTGTGTGTGTGTGTGTGTGTGCGTGTGGACGACACCTTTTCCCAGCGTGGTTCGCGTGAATATCGGACCAGAAGCACAAGCAGAGATGAAAGAGAGAAACGAGGAGCGTGGAATAGCGAGGTGTAGAAGGGGATGAAGGACACTCAGAATGGGGGCACACACTCGAGGGCACTGCCAATTGCAGGTTCACCGATGAAAGAACCGCTCGCTTAAGTGAACAAGAGAACGAAGGGACTGAGATAGCCGCGTGAGGGCATGCTGCCACACGCCGCCACTCCACGAACGGTCCTCCTCTTGGCAGCGGCGTAAGTGCCACACAATGGAGGCGCCCACAAAGTTGCGTGGCAACCAACAGCTGCAGTGTGCTGAGAGAGAGAGAGAGAGAGAGAGGGAAAAAAAGTGAGAACCATCCCACACAGTGCTATTGTTGTTCTAGTTGTTTTCTTTGTTTTAGGAGCATTCCTCTTTCCAATGTTCCTGGACAAGGGCCAGTATTAGAACACGCGGAACTCAAAATCTGGCCGAGGCGGTGGGGCCAGGCCGGGTCCGTATTTGCGCACGCGCGCACGCTCCCACTCCTTGGAGGAGGAGGCGCTACCAATGTTCGTGTTCGTGGCGCGTAGGCGCATGGGGGGCTTCGACTTGTTGGTCCTATCAGTCTGGCGCAGGCGAGACATGTACAGTCGCTGGTACTGCGGCTCAATGGGCCGCCAGTAGTAGCGCAGGTCCTTCACATCAATCTGCCGACCGATACGCCGGCGGCGCATCTTGCCGCCGAGCGCGACCCACACGCGCGAGTGCGCGGGGCCCATTTCCTTGAAGCGCAGCTGCCACACCTGCATGCGGTGCTGTGCCATGTACTCCTGAGGCCTCAGCTGAATGCGGCGGCCCTTGCGCGTGATCTCCTCGCACCCGGGCTTCGCCAAGCGCGGCATGGAAAGGCGAAACATTTCCGAGCGCGGCTTTTCTTCTGACACTACGGGAGAAACAAAAAATAATTGATGTGCGTACTGACAACGACAGTACGAGAAAGCAAAGATCAAATCACCCTTCTACCTCCACAACTTGCTATTTGTCCCAGTCGCTCTTGTTTGCACAAATAGACCGTGTGCGAAAGAAAATGAGAGGAAGACAGAGACAGGGAGAGTGTGTTTAGGGGATGCAGATGGCGTACAAAGAGGTCAGCAAACACGCATCTGAATGCGCGTTTGTTGGGATTGGAGATGAACGTCAATGGTGCGTACATCACAAATGGACGCACGTCTGCGCTGTTCTTTTGCCTGCCCGAGACATGGAAAACACAAACGACAGCTGGCTGGTAGCTGAGTCTGCGCGTGGAACAGAAGGACGCAGACATGGGGTCATCACGTCCATATGTGACAGAGCCCTCCTGAGTTACTGTGCAGCAACGAGCAGCATTCCCTTTGTTGTGTCTTTTTTTTTTTAATTGTTGGTGGTGAGTCTGCTTGCAACGCGATGAAAACAAAACAAAACAGAGCAAGTGAAGAGGAAAAGTGTGTCTGAGGGTGGAGAGGTAAATGACAAAACGGCGGAAGCACGGGAGAGCACAAAAACAAACAAACAAAAAGGCACAAAACGGCACTAAATCTAAATCTAAATGCGCCGTGATGTGTCCGTGCGCGCCACGGCCGAAATCTTCGCTGTCTTACGTGATGCGGCGCCACCATAGCGGATCTGGAGCGCCTTGCTAACGTTCCACACGTACGAGAGCCACACAGTGAAGAAGCTGATGGCGAAGCTGATCACCGTCAGGAACAGTGAGATGCCTTGGAGTACCTCTGACCAGCCAAAGCCCGATACCAGCCAGATCTCCAGCCACGTCATGGCGAAGTCGTGCACAAAAAAGTTGATGGAGATGGCCAGGCACACAATGTTGCGTCGCGCGCGTGGGGACATCTCATGACCAAGGTAGTAGGGCCAGTAGATGAGCGGAGACGTGCCTACGAAAAAGACGGCGAGCCCTAGTGCGGCGAACACAATGTAGGCGTTCACCCCAGCGGTACCGATCTCCTTGGCGCGAACGCGGACGTAAATGATCCACGAAAACAAGTTCACGAGTAAGGTCAGCACGTAGAAGAAAATGTACACCAGCATCAGGCGCGGGCGGGCGTGCCGCATGCGGTACTTGCTCTTGTTCAGACTGGGCCTCATCGTGCGTGTACGTGTGCGTGTGTGTTTCTAATCTGCTCGGTAGTGAGTGCAGTCAGCACGCGGTGTGCCGGCAATCAAGATGTTGGGGCGAAGTGGCAGAGGCGAAGGCGCGTCCCACCAAGTAGTATCCGCGCACACCGTGATGATACGTGTGAGCGAGGCGGAGAGGGAGAGATGCGTGGGCAGGAAGTTCCCAAATCCGAAAGCGGCTCAAGGCAAGTGTCATGGTCGCGAAGAAAAGTAAAGAGATGTGTATGTGTATGTGTGTGTGTGTGTGTGTATGTGGACAACATGGCGAAGTGGACGAGAAGAGAGAACGATGGAAGGGCGAGAGGAAGTGTGAAGAGAGCGCGCGCACATCGATACATGCACACAAACTATCACGTATTGTTCGCACATCAGAGAAAGCACGGAGTGAGCTCAGCGAGTCCTGTCACGCACACGCACACACAGAACTCTGCTCTCGCGGTCCATCTCCCAGCAGTGACCAGATGACCACACGACCCTCTTTCCTTTTTAGGGCCACCAAGTGGAGGAGAGAGGGGCCGTGATTCGGCAGATGGGGTTGTGCTTGAGTTTCCACGGGGGAAACGGTCTTCCCAGGGGCTCCGGTGTGTCCTCGTGGAGTTCCTGTTTTTTGTTTTCTGCTTGTCCTTTTTCTTTTCTTTTTGGTTTCTTTTTGTTTTCTTTTCCTGGCGTTGGCCGAGAGGCTAGCAAAAGACATGTCCACGAGACAGTCACCGTTGTGAAGTAGTGCGTGGTGAGAACAATGAACGGTGGAAGGTCAAAACAGAGCATGTACAACAGAAACATGGAGGAAAAAAAAAACAGACGCCGACAACAAAGCGAAAAGGTAGAGTAAAAAGAAAAGAAAAAGAAACATGCGGGGATATCCAAGAAAACACGGACGGAGCTTCACTTATTTTCTTTCAGTTTTTATTTTTGTTTTGCTACGATAATAAAAGAAAACTGCGTGTCGACCTAACCACGGCAAGTAGAAACAAGAAGAACAAAAAAGACGAAGGGTCCAGACAACACTGACGTCACAGTGATTCCTTTTTTTTTCATTTTGTGGATCTTCTGCGTCTTCTTCTTTTTGTGGGTGTTCTCCTGTGGGGTGGTCTATTTGGCGAGATCGATGCTCAAGTTGAGTTCCTCACAGGGCGCCTGCCTCGGCCGCCTCAGCCGCCTCGAGGTTGGCGTGGTAGTACGTGCGGTTGTAACGCTGCTTGACGAGCGCACAGAGAGCAACCGCGATGGTCATGCCGGCGGAATAGGCGACACTCATCGACTGGCCACGGAAGAAGCGGGAGACAATCTGGTAGAACAGCAGCGCACCGAGGTTTTCGCTGATGGAGATGCAAATGCCGCTAACGCTCTCCTCGACGGGGAATGAGATTTCAGCAGCGAGTTCGTAGAACAGGGGAGCCGCAGCGCCGTTCCAGAAGCCGCACATGGCCGTGGCAAACACAATGAAGGTACGCCCCAGGTTCCACAGGAAGTAGCCCTTATCGTTGGGCGTGCACGCAATGAACACGAGATTCGCCACGGTGGTCATGGTGATGCAGAAGAAGATGACGTACTTCATCTGGCGCGAGAACCACATGTCCACGGCGTAGGAGGACACAATACCGCCAATGACGTATGCCGTCATGCCGAAAAAGCTCATCACACCAATGTACTCCTCGGTGAAACCGCTTGCCTTGTCCAGGTAGGTGGCTGCGAAGAGGGAGATCCAGGCCGCAAATCCACCGCACAGCCAGGCGTAGATGAAGAAGATGCAGACAATCGATGGGTTGGAGACGAGCTCCTTCATCTGCGTGCCGATGCCGACGTGCTCCGGCGGGTGGATTTCGCCCACGTCGTGCACCGTGACCACGTCCTCGCCAGCGGCAGCCGGTGCGGCGTTCTCCTTCTTCTTGTGCTCCACAGCCTGCGGGGCGCCAGCCTTGTTGTCGTCGTCCTCCTCTTCCTCGGGCATGGGCTCTTGGGGGAAAAAGACCCACACCAGCGCACACGCCGTGGCCGCCATGGCGACCTCGTAGCTCGTGACGGAGGTGAAAGAGGGGTGGTGGGTGAGCCACGGGACCAGGATGTAGCACATGGCGTTACCGAACGTGTTGAGCAGCACAGCCGCGGCCGTGGCACGCGTGCGCTCCTCCGGCTCAAACCAAGTGGCTGACAGGGCGGAGACGCAGCCGGTGGCGACGGGGGAGCCGATACCACTGCAGATCTGACCCAGATTGATCATCACGAGACCAAAGGTGTGCTCGCGGTTGTAGGAGCCGATCCACTTCAGGCACGCACCAATCACTTCGCCCGACGCGCCGATGCGAATAGCCATGCGCAGGCCATCGTAGCGCGTCACAAGCTTCATGATGGGAATCGCCAGACAGAGGAAGACGATAGGCTGCCACGACGACAGCAGTTCCAGCTGCGTGCGGCCAAGACCGTGCACGTTCTCCTCGAGCCACCCGGCCACGGGGTCGAACATAAGCCACGCAAAACCATTGTTGAAGGTAAAGAGAATGAAGATCAGGAGAGCCCTGTACTTCTTCGGGAAGTCCATCTTGACTGTAATGTATGTGCACTGGTCGCTGGTCGGGTTGAGGGTGAGGATGACTTCTTCTTTTTTCGGATTCGAGTTCGCTAGAGAGGAGTAACGAGGGGCAATATCCCCAAACAAGCAAAAAAAAAGAAGTGAAAAAAAAGAGGAGAACTGCAGGGAGAGTGGTTCCCAAATGAAACGCGACAGACCACCAATAGCAAGGAGGGAGGAAATCGGGCGAGCGGAAGGAATGGAAAATGAGCACGAGAAGAGGAAGTTGACGAAAACGGAGCGAGAGAGGGTGCGAGGGAGGGTAGAGGGAAGCCGTGACGTGCACGGAGACCTGTCAATAGACACCCACGCACAGGGGACGCAGAGCGAATCACCAGAGACCGCTTGTTGTGTCGGTTCACGGAGACAGCCTCAACGTTGTGCTCGCCAAGGCGGCGCGCAGGAGGCTTGAAAGCACAGTTTTTTTTTGTTTCTTTTTCTTCTTTTGTGGATTTGGGCAGAAGGGGGAAGGATGCACGACAGCGTCCGCGCTACCTGCCGGTTTGGGGGGGGGGGGGGTCATCATTCTGTTCTTTACTGTTGGTACTCTCGTTGGAACGGTTGATCGTCAGGCTGTGCTCGCTGCGACGACGAGAGAACAGCAATTTGTGTGTGTGTGGCCAGGCGGAGCCGTGCGCGCTCACAAGGTCAGTGTGCGACGACGCGCAGGTGCACCGTGCGCGAGCGAGGCCGCCCCCTTGACAAAGTCGTACAAACGGCTCGCCAGCAGTCGCACAAGCAAAAGGAGGACAACAGCACCGAGCGCCTTGATTGCATGCCCCTTCCATCCAGACTGGCCGTTGAGCAGGCGCGCCACAGACCCCGTCGTGTGACCAGCCGGTGAGGACGCGACATCCTGACCAGGCGGGGCCACCGTCTGCCCCGCCCCCGCGCCAGCCGACGGTGCCGCGCGTGCGACGGTCGCGCTCGCCGTGTTTGTCACGCCCCCGGCCGCTGACGGCGGCGAAGGAGCGGACGAGGACGGCGGTGGTGAGGCCGTTGCTGCGCCAGCGGAAGCGAACGCGGCACGCTTCGCGGTTTGCTCACTGACAATCTGGCGCAGTGCGGGGGCCTGCTGTCGGCA
Source organism: Wallacemonas sp. Wsd (assembly GCA_030849645.1). Taxonomy (NCBI): domain Eukaryota; phylum Euglenozoa; class Kinetoplastea; order Trypanosomatida; family Trypanosomatidae; genus Wallacemonas; species Wallacemonas sp. Wsd. Next base: position 17,336 of record JASANQ010001147.1, on the reverse strand, counting down.
GGCCTCCTCATGTGCGAGGAGCGCCTGCACCGCCTCCGTGGGGAGGCACCGCGCCAGCTCCGGTGCGAGCACGGAGAGGGAGAGGGCGGAGGCGTCCGTTTCGACGCTGGCGGCGCACTCGGCCTCGAGCCCGGCCAGATCCGTGACCGCCTTCTGCCACCCGTCCGGCGTGTCGAGCGCACGCACAGCCTGCGCGGTGACCGTGCCGCTGTTCGCATCAGGGCTGCTGTTAGTGCACGAGAGCGCCTGGGTCAGCTCGTCGAATGCCATTTGAGCCGCCACAGCAGGGCTGCTGCGCTTCGCCACGCGCACTGCTGAGATTGATATGGCGGCCGGAAGGGCCCCGTCCAGGCGCGCTCGGAGGTACCCGAGAAAGGCCGTCACACGCTGCGTCGGCTCGTGCGATGAGCCGTAGAGGGCGGACACGCTGTCCATTCCACGCGTACTTCGCAACGTGCGCAGCGGGCTGAAGAGTCGCAGGCACACGAGAGCGTGTCTGCGAACGTCACTGAGGCTCTGGCGCAGCATCGCCTGTGGGTCAAAGCCTTCCATCGCGCGAGATTGCGCTGTGACGGCCTTGGACAGGGCGTCCACGGATGACAGGCTCTCTTCGAGTGCGCTGTGCGCATTGTACACCATTTGCGTCCGATCTACAGACGCAGGCGTGGGAGACGCCACCGCTGGGGCTTCCCGCTGCATTACTCTTGCGTCTGCTTGAAAAACAGAAACAGAAAGAGAAACAAGAAAAAAAAAACGGTGTAAAATGTTCGGGCACAAAACAGCGACACTTGACCTATGTGAGACTTTTACTTTTCTTTTGAATCACCGGTGCGCGTGTGTCTGTAGCTAACGAACACAACCAGGTTGAGCAACGAGGAAAGAATCGAGAGGTAGACGTTAGAGGTGTGTCGATGAAGAGAGAGACACATCGTTGAGCATGTGGAAGGACGGGAGTCGCCAAGGACAGCAAGATGGCCAGACCGCCGCATGGCATGCCGTGAGAAACGCAGACAACGGCAAAATTAAGAAAAGGAACGCCAAGAGAGGGCAGCTGAGCACAGGTTGACTCATCGTGCGAATGGCCAGAGGCTGCGCTTCCAGATCTGCGCCACCACAGCACTTGTGCAGTGACTCGACGTGTACTCGACGCGTGAAAGAAACGGAGGTGTCGTTGACATTTGCTGGACGTGCAAACACATGGCAGAACAGAAACAAGGAGAGAAGAGAGTAAATTATGCAACGAAGTAAACAGCAAGACGCAAGCCTGTACCAAGGCAGTGTTGTTACAGCAACGAGAAGAAGAAGCAAACAAAGGGGCGTGTGGGTTGAACAAAGCAAAAGAAGAAACACAATGCAGAGGCCGGGAGTCGTGACAGTGGAAGTCTCCCGCAGACGACAGTCACCGCACGCGCACTCGACACGCAACACACGCCCGCCGCTGAGAATCCCACAAAGATCGCCGACCAGGAACAGAAGTGAAAGCCCAAAGGGGGAGAGGAGGAAAACAAAGAGGGAAACAAGTTGGGCAGAGCAGTAACCGTGCCTTTCCGGTCGTGATGAGGGTGGCTTCATCGTTGCTTCTCGTTCGTTCTCCGCGGGAACAGGTGCGTTGGGGCCGACGGTTACAGACCAACGATCTGGCCGCTGAAAGCAAAGAAAAGAAAAGAAAAAAAAGGGGAAAGGGAAAGTGATGACGAGAACTTGAAAAAAAAAAAAAGCTCCGTCTCACTCGCCCAGCGGCAGAACGCCGATGTAGCGATAACGCTGTGTTGGCACCACCGCATCGCCAGCCTTCACTGGGCGGAACACCACAACGCAGCCGTTGATGTGAGACGTGATAAAGTCACCTGTCTCCTCCATGGTGCAGTCGGAGATGCGGCCCTCTCGGATGAGGAACTGGTGGTCAATGGTTTGCTGAATGTCGCCCGTCTCTGTGTCATCCTCCAGAGGCCACACGCCGATCGTGTTGTCCGCACTCGTGCTGAACAAAATATCTGGGCCGTACGTGTTCTCCGCCGCCATGCACAGACCCGTGACGGTGTCGCGGTGACCATTGTACAGGCGGACGCGCTTTTGCATGCGGAGGTCCCACTCCGCAATGTACGAGCCGCACCCATTCACACCGTTGTGGCCGGTGAGGAGTGTGTGGGGGCGAGACTCGGGCGTCTCGCAGCAAACGGGGTAGTAGTCCATGTTCGTGAGCGTGTTGGCCAGCTCCATGGTCGCGCCGCCACTCGGGGACGTGCGCACATCCCAGAGGCGGACCGCCAGGTCCTCGCCACCCTGCGCGACACAGTGAGACATGCTGGGAATGAAGCGCACAAAGTGCACAATGTTGAGCTTGATGTCGCCACAGAACACCTCCTCCTGGCGGTTCACGTCCCACAGGCGCACCGTGTTGTCCTTGCTGCCGGAGACCACGAGCTTGCCGTCCTCGGTCATGTCCACGCTGGACACGTTCAGCGTGTGCCCGCGCAGCTCTGCGACTGGCTCGTCGCCGTCAAGGTGCCAGACCTTCACCACCTTGTCGCGGCTGGCCGTGGTGAAGTGGCCAGAGGACAACGGCTCGGTGATGGCGTTGATCTCGCGGACGTGGGCGAAGCACCACCGGCGCAGAATGTGGCCGGTCTCGTAGTTGACCAGGCACACACTGCAGTTATCACTGCCCACGAGGATGTGGCCGGGTGGCTTCGCGCGCTTGCAGGACGCCACGGCCGTCGCGGCTGAGTGCCTCGGAAACAGGTCGGTGAATTGGCGGAAATCGGCGTGGAGCAGCTCCGACGACACGACCGGAACGGCCGGCTTCATGGTGTGCTGGAGCGCTTCGATCTGATGGACCACGTTGAAATGGCCGTCCGGAGCCGACGGTGACGCCTTCATCTTGGGGGACCTCTGGTCCACGGCGTCATCATCGTCGTCGCCAGAGGAGGAGTCGCCCTCCTTCTTGTTCTTGACGCCACCAATGTGGAGCGACGGCCGCCTTTGCTTCTGCTTCTGCTTCGGCGCACCCTTGGCGCCCAGCTTTGTCTCGCCCTTGTCTGACACGGTGTCAGTGTTCTTGGTGCATGTCTGTCCCATGGTGATGACGATTCTCGGTGTGGCGATGACGGTGCACAAATGCTGATCTCTCTCTCTTTCTCTCTCTCTTTCTACGCTGTTTTCTTGTTAACTCTGGGACGTTCTACAGTGCAATGGTCCGTTGAAGACGAAGAAAAAGTGGCGACAAATGATTTTGATATCTACTTATTGGTTCGATGGGGTTTTTTTTTTGTTGTTGTGATGGTGGTGGTGGTGGTGGTGGTGGTTCTTGTTGATAAGAATTGTGTGCAGATTGGTGTACAGGTTGCAAAACGTGAGAGCTGCAATAATACAAATTTGGTTGTCAAGTTCGATGGCAATCACTCTCGTGTTGTTTGAACGTGTTGAAACCACGAAGGCCGTTGAACGCAGACGATGATCAATGCGAAAGGAGAAAATGGGAAACATGGGCGGGAGAGGGTTAGTCGCAGGATAAGCACGGCACTGGTAAATGGTCAGGCGGGGGCGGCGCAAAGGTGCAAGCGCACGACTCGGTGAAGGAATCGAAGGTGCCCTCCAGGAGAACTGGGTCTACCAGGCTCTCGCCAAAATGTTGAAAAGACCACACAGGACGGTCAAAAACAAAGTCTGAACGGACCTTGCCGTTCGCTCTGCGGGTTTGCTGCAATCACACACGCACACACACACACACACACACACACGCTTTTTTTTTTTTTTTGCTGGTGTTGTCGTGCGCTTCTCAAAAAAAAAAAAAAGCAAAAAGAAATAGATATACAGATCGTCACTCACAGCACGGCCGCCGCGCGGAGAGTTGGCACTCGCCACGTCGCGGGCAGCACGTGTGAAGAAGTGGTGCCGGGGCTGAACTGCGTCACGACGCCGCGCTGCCCGACAACGATGAGTTCATCGCCGTCCGCAGCCAGCAGTGCGACCGCCGCAGAGTTCTGCGGGTCAGTCCAGTTTGTGCCATCACGCGAAAAGCTCGTGCCGCTCGAATTGCCTCGCGTGAACGTCGGCCCACCAGCACTGGCGAGGTGTCGCTGTACGCAGCAGCAGACAGGCTCGCTCAAGGGCGAACGGATATAGGGAATGAAGCTGACACTCTCCGTCCACGAGAATGTCGTCACCACGCAACCTCGAATAGCGACACCGACGCACAGCACGCACGAGTAGTCGTACGGAAGCACATCTGTGCCACCGCCCGATATGAAAAGGTGGGTGAAGAACGCGTCCTCGTCGGCGGCGTAGCGAAGCTGCTGGGCACACGAGTGCCGAAGCGCCGCCGCAGCCGCCTCAGAGCTCAGCGTTTGCTCGAGGGCCGACGAGTACTCGAACGCGCCTGCCTTGCCACCCTGAGCTTGCGTGGGTGCGTCTGCGGCCGTTGTCTGAGCCGTCAGACTCTTCACGATTCGACTGCTGCGCGGGAAGGGGCTCAGCTCCTTGTGGCGCGTGCAGGCGGTCGAGGCCATATCACGGATGTGCCCCAGCTGATGCGGCACGCGCCAAAAGGTGAGGCCGCCATCCCACGAAATGTGCAAAAAGCGGTGCTCGCTCACGACAATCTGCCCAGCGCTAGACGACGGCGATGACGACGCACATCCGTCGCAGTGCAGCGCAACAATGGGAGTCGCGCACGTCAGCGCCACCCTCGGCACCGTGGCAGACACCGCGTCGACTCCCGAGACACTCAGATTCGTCAGCACGACGCTCCTCCCAAGCGTGGCGCACAGCAGCACGCTGCTCGTCACGGATGGGCTGTCAGGCATAAGTGCCAAGCGATCGACGTTCGTGCTCTTGGCATCGGCGCACGACCCGAGTGCGTCTCTGAAAAAGTGAGGGAGCACCTGGAACGTGACACCGCGGTTGCCGGACAGCAGCAGCAGGCCATCGTCGCCCCCGCACACAACGAGGTCCTGTGACGCGGCGAGGCAGCGTATGCGCGGGCCGCTCTTGGCTCGCGCGGCGCTGCTCGCGCTCGGCGCACTGTCCGCCTCTGCCGCGTCGTCGTCCTTGGGAAGGAGTCCGGTGATCGCCGCCAGCGTGGCGTCCCCGTCAAGACCGCCGCACGTGGATGCCCTGGTTGTGGCCGTCGCAGCATCGATTTGACTCGGCAGCATTCGCTTCCACGAAAGACCGCGGTCGGCGGAGCGCAGGACGTGTCCGTTTTCGCCCAGCACAAACAAGAAGCGCGGAGGGACACCCGGGAAGCAGAACCGAAGCACAGCTAAAAGAGACGCCAACGACAAAGTGCTCCAATCGTCCTCACTGTCATCGTGGACATTCGCATCCGTCACGGCGCGGCTGGCGCGATCCAGCAGTGCGTAAAAGAGCAGCAAAGCGCGGCTCGCAGTCGGCTTTGAAGACCGGCGGAGCAGTGCGCCGAATTCGCGTGACCGGTTCATATGTGTTGGTTTTTTGTTGTTGTTGTTGTTGCTGTTGTTGATGCCGTTACAGCTAACCACTGGTTCGCATACAAGATTAGTTTGTCGGGACCACTAGGCGGACACACAAAACATATGTGTACAGAGAGGCAACCAAAAAAAAAAAAGAACGGGGAGAGCGTGCGTGTGGTGTGAGGGTTGTCACCTTAGAATAGTAGGCAAGGAGAGACGGGCCCAGCAGGCTCAGAGCGGCAAGAAGAAGGAAAAAATGTTGCACACCAGCAACACGCAGTTTAATCATCGTCAGAGCACCAGTACTAGTTGTACACACGCACGCCTCGTTTTCTTGGTGTAGAGGGGGGGGGGGGGGGCTCTGACAGGATCAACGAACGATTGTTGTGGCTCGCAGCATTCTGCCAGACTGCATATATCTGTGTACATATACGCATACACAGCGCCTTCGTCACCTGGCTGTTTGTCTGTCCGTTTTTTGTGTGCACGTGTACTGTATATATCCGTCGGCCTTGTGGTCAACCGAGAGCAAAAAAGGCCAAAAAAATAAGCAAAAGCAAGAGGCCGAGAATAGTACAGATTTTTCCCTTGTTGGACATGCTTGCCAGGAGCTTGTCCACCTTTTCGTTTGCCGAGCGCAACCGCACTTGGAGAGTTGACATGTCGCGATCCATGTCTGTCAGCAGTTCGTCCTGCACACCCAACTCACCTTGGATGTTGACACCCGTTTCGCGAAGCTCTTGCAGGCCGTATGCAAGCCGATCAAGCGCCTCGTCCTGCTGGCTCATTTCCTCCCGCTGTGCGTGCTGCTGTCCCAGCACAAATTCATCGGGCATGGCGGGTCCTAGCGCAGCGTTGCGATTCTCCTCCGCAGCCGCAGCCAAGCGCGATGTCTGCGCGGCGAGGTTGCGCGAGCGAACCGTGTCGTAAAAGCGGTCCAACTCCAGCGTGTCTTGCTGGAGAGACCGCAGCGTCGACTGCCGCTCCATGATTTCATTGGCTGTGAACACCTTTCCGTGTATCCGCCCCCCTTGCGACTCGATCACCTGGAGCGTTTCGCGGAGAAGGTCGACCATGTCCTTCGCCGACTCGCTGATGTCCCTCAATTCCTTGACCGATTCATCGTTGATGATGCCCTTCTGGGATACGCTCTGCCTAAGAATGCGTCCTGTGACAAGGAGTTCCTTCAGCTCCTTCACGGTGGCATTGAATGGGTCGGTGTCGCTCATCGCCTTGCCCAGATGCGAATCAGCGCACGTTGGTGGAGAATGGTGGGAGAGTTGTCGATAGTGAAGTGTGTAGGGGTGTTCTACACCTGTGTTCAAAACACGTGGAGGCGCACTTTGCTTCGTGCTGAGTGGTTCGAGTAGATATTGTGACGGTGATACTCTTTCTTCAGGCGGCGAGTTTTTCTTTTCTTGAATTTGATCTTCCTCGGCCTGCAGTGTGACAATAAGAGGGAGGTGGACGCGGTAGGGGGAGAGCAGAGTGAAGAGAGGTGGCTTAGAGTCCAGCGCACGCGTAGAGGGACTCGAGGCGCTGAAATGCCGATTACGCCCGTCTCCGCAAGCAAGTAAGACACTCACGTGAGTGTGTGTGGGGGGAACTCTCTTGTATCGTTTCGCTTGTGCGACACGGCACTCTTTTCATTCATCACTCACCGTCCATTCGTTCTTTTTCTTCGTTGTCTATTTGTCTTCATTCTCTTGACACACATACGAGTATGTGTGCACACGGTGCCTCACTCTTTTTTACTGAGGATAGAGAGAGAGAGGCACCAAGTGGCCCAGCGACCCAACACCACGAGCGCCATGAGAAAGCCGAACGTCGGTCTCCCATGTCGGTGATATTTGGGCATGCTGCGCACAAACAGAAAGAAGCAAGAAAAAAAATGGTGCACTCGGAAGGAGCGCCAACAAATAATGGAATCAACGAGGCCGATAAGGAAGTGTAATAGTTCTGAAGCGCAAACGAAGAAAGTGGAAAAAGCAAGGCCTCACTCTGTCTTTTGTTGGTGCACCAACGCCGTGGAAGTGACGCGGAGAGAGGAGAGAAAAGGTGTGGGGGCTGAAGCGAACAGACACAAGGTGTCTGTGTAGAAAACAACAACAACAACAACAGTCACGGTAAAAAAAGGGGGATGGTGCGGACCGATTTCATTTAGATTTTGACTCATTCCATTTTTTTTTCTGGTAGGAAGCATGACCGAAAAGACGTGTTACGGCATGGAATGTGTGGAGAGCCGCAGCGAATAAGCACTCGCCACACTTTTCTGATTTTGCCCGCTACTCCTGCGGGCCAACGGCATATTCATCGTTTTGGAGCGAGTGATACAGCGACTTCAGCTCCCCTGCCAGCACGCCGAACAAGTCAGAGGTACACTTCAGGTAGCCGCCCAGGGTGCGTGAGATGGTGGTGACCTTATTGGCGAGCAAGTAGTCATGTGTGTCCTTGAACTTTTGGTCGGCGGCGTCGAAGCGTGACTTGTAGTCGTCCCTCTTGGCCACGTTGCTGCCGTAGCTTTTAGACGTGTTGAGGTCCTTTCCCTTCTTCTGGTACGCGCCTTCTGTCTTGCGCACCTCGTCGCGGTACGTGTCGTACTCGGCCATCACCTTGTTGCGCTCGGATTCCATCTTGGAGCACTCATCGTAGAGCTGCTTGAGATCGCGAATCGCGGGGAGCACATCCTCGTCCATTGAGCGATTGTACTGCACGAGCGACTCTCCCGTCACACGGTCGCAGCTGGCGCCAAAGGCTGCGACGGTATCCGCTGTGTGGGGTGGAGTGGCAGGGTCGGCGACCATCTGTTCAAAAACCTTGCGCACGTTATCCATGGCAGACACGACGGCTGCCACAGAAGACTTGGCCTTCTCCATCGCTGACTTGTACGAGCGCAGAGCGCCGTGCACGTCCTTCATGCTCTGCTTCCGCCGATCGTACTCGTCATCATGAGTCTTCGGCGCAAGCTTCAACTGTGTTTTCAGTTTATTCATGGCGATGTGTGAGCTGTCAGAGAAGGAGGTGGAGGTGGCAAGCACGAAGGGGCTGGAAACGGTAAGCGACGATGTAACTGGCGGGAGTACAGAGTACGACTAGCCAAGTAAGCACGGTGGCGAGAACAAAAAAAAATGTGCGATTCCGAGAGGAGAGATAGTGTGGAAATAGCAAGATTCGAGAGAGCTTGGCATCACAATGTACAACAGTATCAGAGACCAACAGTAGAAGTGAAGAACAGAGATGTTGGAACAGGGAAGAGTAATGAATAACAATGGTGGCACAACATGAGGTGTGAGCACATGCAGGCACGCCGTGGTTGTGAAAAAAAGGGGGACATGGTCTGAGATAAAGCAGCTTCTGCGTCAAGCAGGCGATTGGGTGTGAATAAGGCACAGGCACAACGAAAAACGAGCGATACTGGCTGTCGACGAGTTGCACACCCTCCTGTGTTTGCCGCCTCCCTACTGATGTGGCGAAACTGTGGAAGGGTAGCTACGTTTTGCCGGTAAAGCTGTGATTCGACAGGGCCGCGGCAAGCACACCAGCCAGCGCGTAGGCTGGAAGAAAAATAAACTGACGCTACCCAGAAAGCGCACAAGGCGAAGCGAGGAAAGGGGAATTGGGAAGAAACAAAAGAGCCGCACGCTGCGAGGTGCCCTTTCTCCAATACCCCTCTTGAACTTCGCACGGCCCTTCTCCTGGACACATGTTGCAAGGGGGGACGATATTTGGTTGTATTGCGTGCTTTTGTCGAAGTGTTGGGATTTGAACGTTAACAAAATATTGCTCGCGTTACGAAACGATAATAACTGAGCCAAAAAAAAGGAGGGAGGGGGAAAAAAGAAAAAAAGAAAAAAAGAACATGCACGACGAAAAACAACAGCGCTCCTTCGAACTCGCTCCGACTCACGACATGGATTGAAAAGGAAAGGGGGAGAGCGCGGATGGACCGCTCAAAGGAGGGTGCGACGCGAGCAGCACGATGGGCGTGGTGGAAAGAAAAAAAAAACACCGTCGTACGCCAAGCGTCTACGCAGCTCTACAGCGCGTGCGTGTGTGCGTTTGATTCGACACGTGGATGGGAGAGGGAAAGCAATAAAAAGTTGTGGCGAGTCGTCAAGGTAGTTAGCTGGTGAGCGACTTGGCGCTGTCGTGAATCTTCTGGAGATCCTTCTGCATCGCGGTCAGCAGCGTCGACGCGGCAGTCATGTAGTCCGCGATGCACTTGGACACGTACGCGCTGTTCTCCGAGATGATCTCATCCGCCTTTGTCTTGTACTGCTTGTTGAGGTCGTCATACTTGGTCTGGTACTCATCGCGCTTCTTCACCTCCTCGTCGTGGTGCTTCGACTCGCTCAGGTCCTTGTTCTTCTTCTTGTACTCCTCCTCCTTCTTGGACACGGCCTCGCGGTACGTGTCGTAGTCAGCCATGGCCTTGGAGCGGTCGCTCTCGAGCTTTTTGCACTCCTCCACCTTCTTCTTCAGGTCGGAGTCCTCGTTCATGGCCTTCTTGTACGCCGCCTCGTACTCGTCCTTGATCTTCTTGACGGATGCGGTGTACTCCTCGGAGACCTTCTTGGCGGCATCAGTGACGCCGTCCGTCTTGGCCATGTCCTCGAACGCCTTCGCCATAGACTCCATGGCGGTGGTCAAGCTGCCCACGGCGGAGGTCATGCGGGAAGTGGCGGAATTGTAGGCGCGGATGTTGTTGGAAACATCCTTGACGGCTGCGGCCTTCTTGTCGAACTCCTCGTCGACAGTCTTCGGGGCAAGGCCGAGGGAGCTCTTCGTATCCAACATAAACTTCTTCATGGTGCGGGTGGGGTGTGGGTGGTGAGTAGTAACTTGGTGCTCAATACAAGAGCTGTGTGAGCGATAGCTTAGTGTGTTTGTGTGTGTGTGTGTGTGTGCTAGTGACTAACCCACAGCGCGACGTGCAAAGACAAAACACAAATTCAAGGGGCAAGACAGCAGAGGGGAAGAGACACAACAAGTGAGAATTGGACATGACGAGAAGTGAGAGAAGAATAAAACAATAGCGGCGGATTCACCGCACTCATCGTGTTTGTCGCACACACACACATGAAACAACCAAACATACTGTGAGCCGGCACCGTTGCCGTCCGTTTGAGTGGCTTGGCGGAGCTCAAATAAGCTTTTTTCGTTTTTGATTGTTGTTTTCGTTCCTTCTCTGCTACAGTGCAGCAAGAAGCTGGCGACTCGACAAACTGCTCCACGCGCCGCGCTCTTCTCGCTGAATGCGGTGAGCAGTTGTCTCCACAAATTCAGCCAGCTCGTCGTTGATTCCCAGTGACGACAGCAAGTCAACCAACGCGGAGGCGAGTGTTGAGTTGACCGTGTGTACTGGCGTATGTCCGTGCTTTGCGAACCACGACGCCTCACAGTTGAGCACGTCATCAAATGGCGCGGCGGCGGCCTGGCGTGTTTCGTTCAGTGCCACGGAGGGATCCACACGGCCAACCATGACATCCGCCAATGCCGCTTGGGTCAGGCTGGGCCCTTGGTACGCTGCGTCCGCCAGTGTTGTCTCAGGCCCCTCACTTACCGAGGGCATTTCTTCCAGAAATGCTACGCCTTCAATCACGAGCTGCCCTAAAGCACACCGGCAGTGAACATCCAAGTGAGATGGGAGTCCCGCGCCGCACCGATGCACAAGACAACGAAATCGCACCGGAACCGACGGCGCGCTCGAAAACAGAGGCCGGGTCTTTGTTGGCATCGTTGCGCGGTTGCTCCTCCTCACCGGGGCACCACCGGTGGCTGGGTTAAAAGTAAGACCAGGTGTGCGACATGTCACAAGGAGCGGAGCACTGCTGTTGACGGTGCTCAATAAGCGAAACATGCCACTCCCTAGAGTATGCTGGAGGATCAAGCCGTTCGGTGCAGACGGCGCGGTACGCGGTACGACACTGTCCGAAAGCACGCGACACAGCTGCCGACCGGAGCCACAGTTTAGCATTTCTTTGTTCTCCGTCAAGGTACTGGTCAGTTGTTGTAGGTGTTGCGCGTCACGGAGCGCCTACGGTCAACAAGGCCGGGTGACCACGTGGATAGACGTGCTAAGGAAGAAAGCAAGAGATTAAAGAGAAAGGAGGTGAAGGCGCTACGGAGAAGTGGTGAGGCACAACGAAACGCAGAGGGCACGGAAATAGACAGCGGCGCTGTGCGTGCCAGCTGCTTGGCAGCGCCTCGTAGCAGCAAGGGCCAGCAGCGGCAAGGAGAGGGCTCTGCAGCAGAAAAACAAACAGACAAATAGGAGAGTGGATGCGTCCAAGTCATTCATGTGTCTTGTTTGCGTGTCCCTATTTTCGAGCGATCGTGAGTGTTGTTTTGTGCGTCGATCGCCGCGGCCAGCACACGGCACGCATGACGAGGAGGGAGAAAAGAAAAAGAAATAAAGGAAAAAGCATCCTATCGCTTGTCCGAGGGGAATCGGCAGACGCACGGTGAATGGGGAATACTTGTTCAGCACGATAACACGCCTCTCCGCAACTCCAGCCGCAGAACCAAGGTCGAGAGACTGGCGAGGCGTCAGGGGAGACGGGGGGGGGGAGGCAGGGGAGAGATTTTCCTCCGTTGTGGGAAAAAACGAGCGCTTGCATGGGCCTGTGCGGACACACCAACCAGGCGCATGAAAAAAAAAACAGGGGGTAAAAAGGGGAAAAGGAAAAAAAAAAGTAAAGTAAAGACACATGCGCGCGCAGCAAATGTGAAAGCGAGAGGAGGGGGGAGCAAAGGAGCAACACTTGCAATGAGTCCATCCTCCATCAACCCTCTTGCCTTTCGCACTGCCCATTTCCTGCACACATGTTGCACATGCATATAGATATATATATATATATATATATATATATATATATAAATATGTTGCAGAGACCCGGTAGTTGTTGGGATTTGGTGCCGTTGTAGAAGTGCACGCAATTGAACGTTGAGGGATCAATTGTCGCATTACATAACAGGAACCTCCCAAACAAAAAAAAAAGAAAAGGAAAGGGAAATAAATAAATATATAAATAAATAAATAAATAAGACGCATGCTCCAAACAACGGTGCGTCGTCGCACTCGCTCCGACTCACGACATGGATTAAAAGGGAAAGGGGAGAGCGCGGGTGAGGCGCTCAAAGGGGGGGGGGGGGGGTGCGACGCGAGCAGCACACGCTGGGTGCGCGGGGGAAATAAGAAAGCTCACCTTCGTACGCCAGGCGATCAGCTGTGGAGCGACTTGGCGCTGTCGTGCATCTTCTGGAGATCCTTCTGCATCGCGGTCAGCAGTGTCGACGCGGCAGTCATGTAGTCCGCGATGCACTTGGACACGTACGCGCTGTTCGCCTTGACGAGCTCATCCGCCTTGGCCTTGTACTGCTTGTTGAGGTCGTCATACTTGGTCTTGTACTCGTCGCGCTTCTTCACCTCCTCGTCGTGGTGCTTCGACTCGCTCAGGTCCTTGTTCTTCTTCTTGTACTCCTCCTCCTTCTTGGACACGGCCTCGCGGTACGTGTCGTAGTCAGCCATGGCCTTGGAGCGGTCGCTCTCGAGCTTTTTGCACTCCTCCACCTTCTTCTTCAGGTCGGAGTCCTGGTTCATGGCACTCGTGAACGCCGCCTCGTGCTCGTCCTTGATCTTCTTGACGCACGCGATGTACTCCTCGGAGATTTTCTTGACAGCGGCAGTGGTGCCATCCGTCTTGGCCATGTCCTCGAACGCCTTCGCCATAGCCTCCATGGCGGTGGTCAAGCTGCCCACGGCGGCCGTCATTTGCTTCGCAGCGGAGTGGTACGCGTGCACGTTGTTGGAGACGTCCTTGACCTCGGCGGCCTTCTTGTCGAACTCCTCGTCGACAGTCTTCGGGGCAAGGCCGAGAGAGCTGCGGGTATCCAGTGTGAACTTCTTCATGGTGCGGGTGGGGTGTGGGTGGGGTGGTAAGGAACTTGTCGTTCGATAAAAGGGCTTTGCGTGTGTGTGTGTGTGCGGTAGGTTTTATGTGTGTGTGTGCGGTAGGTTTTATGTGTGTGTGTGTGTGCTGGTGGCTACGGCACAGTACAGCATACAAACAAACAAAAAAGAATTGACACGGCGGCGGGAGGCAAGAGGCACGATGAGTGGGTACGGGGTGCGATGAGAAACGGGGAGTTTGATCTGCCAGCACGTAATGCCGACAGCTGCAAAATAGACAGCGGCGAAATAGACAGCGGCGCTGTGCGTGCCAGCTGCTTGGCAGCGCCTCGTAGCAGCAAGGGCCAGCAGCGGCAAGGAGAGGGCTCTGCAGCAGAAAAACAAACAGACAAATAGGAGAGTGGATGTTTGCAGTTTAGACTATTTTAGATGTGGTTGTCGTTGTTGTATCGCACGTTATGCTCACAGCAGGTGGTGTGGGTAGTCACGTAGTTGGCCACTACAAGCACTGTGTCCACAGAACTCGACACACTGGGACGCTGAAAGAGAGCCAGTGAAAAACAAAGAGTATGAAATTCTGGCAACTGAGAAGGAACAATATACTGTTCATTCCCAAACAAAAAATTGCGACGGCACCAAGCTCTGGCAGAGCGACACGAACACACAAAAAAAAATCCACAACAAGAAAACAAAATACAAGCGTGCTTAGGAACAGCCGCCAAAGACCGTTCTCGACGCGTTGCGCAGAACACAGCAATTCAACAGTGATGCACAAGCTATCGCAAACACGAAAAGGGAAAAGCACGAATAGCAGCGAACTACACACCCCACTTCTGATATTCCCATTCGCGGTTGTCGAGCGGGCACACATTTCTGGTTTTCAGCCACCTGGAAATGCAGTGTGTATGGAACGCATGGTTGCACACTCCCCACGCGACAGTGCAATCCGTCGGGGACGCGCTGGCGTTGGCTTGGCACTCGATGCAGAGATCCATAATGTGGTTGCGACAAATTGCGCACGTATCCACCTGGATATCCCACGACCACAGAGCAACGGCGTTCCACTTCTTCAGCTGAAAGCGTTTGCTGTCATCAGCGGTGCCATCATTCTCTGTTCGCTCCACATGTTCCTCTTCGTTCTTCTCCATGGTTTGTTTTTCTGATGCTCACAGACTCTCTTCGTCCTTCTTTGCCTTGCAACTGCGGTAGTGGAAGATGAGTGGGTGCGCTAAAATACTTGAAGACCAAGCGTCTGGCTGTTTTACACCAAATGTGTGAAAGAGTTCTTGTTGTTATTTTGCTCCTTCTTGTGGTTGACAGGTGTAGAAGTGACGGGTAGAAGGAAATTTTGAAGAGTGTGATTTGTAAGGAGGTGACAGAATCAATAGACTGTCGACGTTCCTGTGAATTAAACGCACTCATGCAACGGAAGGGATAAATGAGCTCGAGCTAGTGTATTATTTGCACCATGGATACCCGTGGTCCCGCAAGTTCCCGTGTACGGGTGACCTTCTGTGCAACACCTAATAAACGCGTAATTTTATTCGCGTACTTTTGAAGCATCTACATGTTGAGCACACACCGGTTGTTCGCGTCCTTCTTTTTTTAATTTTTTTTACAAGCAGCACGGTTAAGTATGTGACAACATGCGGCACGTGCGGATCGGTGAGCTGCAACCGCCACATATCCAAGTACACTTCAATGGCTGGTAGCCGTCAGTGGGGCGAGCCGAAATGTCCCATTAATGAATATTTTGTCCATCCGCTTCCCATTTTTGCGGTTCTCGATGCGATTGCAGTGATACGTTAAACCGTCAGTTTCATCTTCAACGAGACCGGCACGCGCAAATAACTGGGCGGTGAAGGCCCTCTCGAAAAAAAACTGTGAAGTGCCGTCGCCTTTTTGAAAAAATAGTGCTTCCAGTTTGTTGCCACGCTTATCCAGAAACCGGAAAAAATTGTGGTCGGGTAAAGCGTAGTCGCGGAACAGCAGCACGCCAGTGGGCTTCAGCATCCCAGCCAGGGATTTCAAGGCAGCCAGCATAGAGTCCACACTGGGAAGAGCACACAAAACAAACACAAGTAAAATGGCATCGTACTTCAGTTCGACAAGCTTAGGATTCATCACTGCCAATTTCTCTCGCACGGCGAGGTCCGCTTCCATTTTTGCTTTTTTCGCGCACGGTTCCCGGGGCTCATCACGCGGGAGTGGTTCGTTCGTAATATCGTGTGCAAACGTGACCAACCGCCCTTTTGCAGACATTTCTTGCGCAATGGGGTGCTGAGAGAAATGGGTCACAGCACTCGTCGAGACGTCGAAGCCAACAAAAACAGTGCTGTCATTCTGACACTCGCGCATTAGCGGGAGTAGCGTGCTCCCCGTGCCGCACCCACATTCTAATACTGCACCGTTCGTTGCCTCCGCTGACAAGAAATTTTTCAAGGTGGGAAAAGCGTGAATAATGTAGTTTTTGAGCGGAAAGTGGTGCTGGCTCGCACTGAAGTGAGACTCCCACGCCTTTCCACCCTTTGGGGCTGCGACACATGAGGTGGCTTCCGCGCCGGCAGCATCATGCGGCTGCCCACACAAAAGCAGCCCAGCCTCGCACATCTGCAAGTACTGCCTCACAAGAGCTGCACGCTCCGCGGAGAGGCTCGCCATGACATCGTCCCAGCCAAAGTCGTTGGCGTGTAAGTTGACATCCTTTGCGTTGGTGAAAATACCGCCCTGCCGCGTTTTGGGAATGTGAACGTCACCATGCGGCTGCGCGTGTTCCATGCCGGCGTGGTCTCTTGCGCTATGTGTGTGATTTTTCTTGTGTGATTGTTGGTTGCGGGTTGTGGAGCGGGGGTGGGGCGGGTCGTTTGTGGTGTTTTTTTTTTGTGGTGGCGGCGCTGGGTTTCGCTGGGTCGGTGTCGGGGCACCCCGCGCTCCGCGGTCCGCAAACCCGCCGCCCCCTTCCTCGGGGCGGTGGCGAGGGGCGCACGCCCGACCTGGGAGCCCACGCGAGGGAGACGACGCCCACCAGCCCCCTGCCCCCCCCCCCCCNGCTCGTACTGCTTCTTGTGGCACTCACCGCGACGGTGACTGTGCACGTCGAGGCGGCATGCGCTCAGGGTTATGTTGCGAGCGGCTCCACGTGCGTTCCGGACACCAACAACCCACTTGCTTACTTCGTTGTTCGCGTGGACCAGGACCTCAGCTCGCTCTCAACCATCTTTGGTGGATTTGACAGCAGTCCCACGCAGACGCTTTTTCAGATATGCCCTTCTCTTTGCTCTGGCAGCGTTCGGCTGTTTTATCCGGTCCACCAATCGTACCTGCTCTCGCGCGTTGCGTGGTACCCCGAGATTAAAGCCAGCTCCAGACACGTTCTTGTCGGTAGCCAAACACGCGGCAACTGGGACTGGGTGACCGTGGACAGCAACTTTATCCGCTGGAGCGATCCAACTGCATACGGTGAGTACTATAACTTGCAGATTCTGGCAGATGGGATGTTGACGGATTCACCTCGTGTGTATACCCCCCGGCACACTGGTCGTTTTATCAACTTCGATCCCGTGCGTCCCGTCGGCAGCAGGTACGCATACCCCACAACGTACTACACACCGGAGCCGAACGCTGTCAAAAATCTCACTCCTCTCGCTGAAGATATTCCTGCACGTCTCACCGTGGACGTGGTCAGCGGGTATTGACACAACAGCGGACTCCTCTACAGCCCGGTCTACCTCATGTGCGAGCAAGTAGACATCTATGCTGACACCACCATCACACGCACCAGCCTGCGCAGCGGTGTCCGCATCGAGTACGGTGGGAACTGGGACACGGAGTGCGCGCGGCAGGCGAGCGATGGCAAGCAGCGCGCGGCCCGCCTGACGACACTGCCCAAGGAGCTGGGCTTCCGCACGGCCGTCAGTCAGAACACTGCCGTGCCGCTGCTTCCCGCCGGCTCCTTTGTCGGCGCTGGCACGGCGCAGGCTCGCTGGGAGTGG
>JASANQ010001146.1:0-43308 GCA_030849645.1 Wallacemonas sp. Wsd | reverse complement strand
GCGCGGCCCCCGCCGCGGAGCCCAAGAAGGAGCCCTCTGAGGTGCAGGAGTTCTCGTCTGCTGACCGCAGCACCGAGATGGCGCCCCCCAGCCCCGTGGAGATCGCCACGCCGCACAACAAGGCCGACAAGTACGACGAGGACGACCAGGAGCTGTAAGCGCGACTCACGAGTCAACCGGGTGAAGTGAAGAAAAATCCACTCAGTGTTTCTTTTTTTTTTCCTTCTTCATCCACCTCTTGTTTTTTCCTTCCCTTTTTTCCTTTGTACTCCTGTGGACCATACCTGCATTGCCTCACACGCGAATGACATTTGTTTGACTGCGCTCATTCTCAGGCCGCGTCGCTCCCAACAGCGCGCGGGCGATGTCAACGCAGACACCCGACCGTAGTGACATCACGGGCGCGCATGATCACAAACAGGCACACGAGAGGCTATTGCTCCCCGATGCGGTCTCGATCGTGCGAACCAAGGGGGCCGATTGGCCAGATTGAGACAAACACACAAATCAAATGAAAAAACAGAACACAATTGCGCGTTCTAGTGGGACTGATATGGGGCACGTAGTACCGGTGCTGTTTCCGCTTCCCATGTGAACCGGATCCTCATCGACGAGCTTGCGTACCTTTGTATCTTGTCCCTTTTTTTTTGTGTGTGCTCTTCTGTTCCTTCTCCTTCTCGACAACGCCTCGCTGGTGCTTTCGGCAATTTTCTGCGCTCGTTGAGCGCACACGTACGCGTATGCCGAGTCTCTCACTCACACTCATTTGGACGGTCCCTCTCGGGCAGTCCACTTGAGGACTGATGGCCGGCGTGTGTACCTGAGAATGATAACGGATCAACTCTTGCAGAACAGGAACTTTTCCCATGACTCTTTCTTTCTTTATTTGTTTGTCAGAGTTTTTTTCGTTTTTGATTTTTTCTTCCTCTAACTCGTCATGAAAGAAAATTTAACTGGTTGATAAACCAATTTGTACCCCCAAAAGTTTCACTCATTCCCGCGGAGCAATACAACAGAGAAAGAGGCTCACTGTTCTTTCTTGGGGTGTCACCACACATCAAGAAGAAAGGAAAAAGCATTTATCGGAATTCAATGCAATAGCCACCAATTGGAATGTGAACGTATCGACAAAGAAACTGGAAAAAAGGTAAATTCATCAGTGAGGGCCAACGTTTTGTTTTCTTCGTTCTCTTCATGTTTTCCGTCAATTTGGTTGACCACACAAGACAAAGCCGAATAGTGAAAAAAAAAAGTAAAAATAGCAAGGATTTCATAGCTGGCAAAGCCCAAGGCAACTCGTGAAAAAAAAAAAAAGCACAAGGGCTCCTTGATTCTTGACGATTGGCTATTAGACATCTTTCCTGTGGTTCAACATCCCCAAGCAAACAAACAAAAAAGAAAACACACACCATGATAGACAAAATCAAAAACGAAAGCGGCGGCACTTGGGTGCACAAGGCTCGCTTCGATGCTTTCACTTCGAGGCACGGCCAGGCCGTCCAGGTGCCTCGCTGCCGCGTCTGACCTTTCCTCCTTTAAGGCTCTTTTTTTTTTGCGACAGCAGATCTCTCGGCGCTACTGGAACACCGGGAGGAAGGAATCCGTGAAGGGCGTGTGTCTCTTGCGCGCAGATCATCTCGAGCACCTGGTGCAGGCGTTCTTTTTCACGCTCATTTTGATACTCGTTCACATGCCGAAGGTACCCCATTCATCGTACACATTTTTCATTCTCTCTCTTTCTCCACTCATCTCTTCTCTGGACTTCTGCGCGCTCAATTGCGAAAGCTCACGTAGCAGATAGTGACGCTACTTCGGGTGTATCAAGCACACACGCACAACACTCCATACAACACAAGAAACACCTCAATCAAGCGCAAGAACGAAAACAACAAGATTGAACACCACAACACCTTTTTCAATAGACTAGGCGGTACACCCAGTCTCCTCGTAGTTTTTTCCCCCAAGGACTCATTTTTATAGCCCCAACAGATCACAAGGAAAGAGAGAGAGGGCAGAACCCACTCCATAGTATTCCTTTTTTTTCTGCCCTTCCTTTCTTTTTCTTTTTTCTTTTTTCTCATTGCTCTTTTTCTTTTTCCGTTTTGTTCCCCCTCTCCACTCCACGACTCCATCAGTTTCTTCCACAGTTCAGTTATTTTTTCTCGGTGTCCTTCCGTGATGGAAATGTACAACCCCGAGGACAATCCGAGCTCCACATTTGAGCAACTCGTCAAGGATGCACCGCGACTGGAAAGAGTTCACGAGGCCCCCTCACCAGACGTGCAGTCACTGGCCTCCTTGACAGCGAGGGACCGCGACGGGACCGCACTCTGCACGCCAACGCGCTCCCCGACGGTGCTGCCTCGGGAGCAGCCCCGGCGTCGGTCCGTTTCTCTGAAGACAGATGCCCTCGACGTCGTGGGCTCGAGCGGCCGCGTCGAGGACGGCTCCGAGAGCACGGCGACCACATCGCTGCAGGCCACCCCGCAGACCCAGAGCCTCGCCTCCTCCCCTGGCCGCGCCACAGCGCAGGACTACGTGGAGGTTGTTGTGCGCCTCAAACCCACCGCGAGCCGCGTACCTGACGCGGACATTCGCTACAAAATCACAGACACGTCCGGCAGCCGCAGCGGCAGCGCACGCCACGCGCAGCTGAACCCGAGATCGAAGGAGAGGCCGCCTGGCGCCACCCCGCGCACCTCCCGCACGCGCGTCAAGGACATGCCTGGGCAGGTCTTGGAGGTCTGGCCGCCCGGCCCGGGCAGCGCTGCCTCCCACGTCGCGTCCGGCACCAGCCTCGGCGACGCCTCGAGCTGCTCGAGCACCGTGTCACCAAGGACAGCGGCCGAGTCCGCCGAGACAGCGGCGCGCGCCTACCGCTTTCGCCACGTGCTTCCACCGTCTGTGTCGGACGACGACATGTGCGCCATGTTGATCCCCGAGGTGCTCGAGCAGCTGCGCAACCAGTATAGCGTCTGCATCCTGTGCTACGGTCAGACGGGCAGCGGCAAGACGCACACCATCAATGCCCTCACCCCGGCTCTCACCAAGTCTCTCTTCAGCGACTTTGTCAATCCAGACACCGACATTGTCGAGCTTTCCTACATTCAAATCTACAATGACCGCCCGTACAACTTGCTCACCACCGCGGGCAGCATCGTCAGCCCCAGTGGCTCCCCGCCGACGCGTGCACTGCGTGTTGTGGGGCAGCACGGCGGCCAGCCGCTCGGCATTCCTCTCCTCCGCCCCTACGGCCTGGAGGTGTGCGAGCCGAAGCAGATCGTCGCGGACGCCGCCCAGGCGCTGCGCCTCATCCGGCACGCGCAGGCCTTGCGCTCCACCACCTCGCACACGCTCAACGCACGCAGCTCGCGCGCACACACGCTCCTGACGCTGCACGTGACGCGCTACGCCGACGGCGAGCAGCCGTCCACGATAAAGGTCACGCTGACGGACCTGGCGGGGTCGGAGCGGCTGAAGCGCTCGGGTGCGACGGGCGAGACCAAGGACGAGGCCATCGCCATCAACCGATCGCTCTCCGCGCTGCAGTCGCTCGTGCAGGCGAAGTCCGACAAGAGCGCGGTGCTGCCGGTGCGGGAGACGGTGCTGAACCGCTACCTGGCCTCGCGCCTCCGGGACTGGCACCTCATGTTCATCGTCACCACCTCTGTCGAGAAGGACAACTACGCGGAGACCAAGTCCTCGCTGGAGTTCGCCGCGACCAGCAAGGCCTGCCAGGTGACCAAACGCAAGGCCCGGCCAATTGGACCGCACTCGCCCCGACCGAGCGAGGGGCAGTCGCCGACGATGCAGGAGATTGACGGCAAGCGCATGCACGAGCTGGAGTCGGAGATTGAGATGCTGCGCACGCTGCTCTCCAGCCACGCGCGCGACTTGCCCGCGAATGTGCAGGAGCTCGCACGCCAGGTGGCACTGGCGGAGAGTGGGCTCTCGCCGGACGAGGCGCAGGGGCTGAGCGGGGGCGTTCCGCACCTCTCGATGGACGACTGCGCCGCGCTGCTGTCCGACCGCGTCGAGGAGCTGCGTCAGCTTTCGGAGCGCGACAAGTCCGACCAGGAGCAGAGCGACGCCCTCCGCGACTGCGTCCGCGAGCGGCTCGAGTCCCTGCGCAGCGTGTGGCAGCAGCAGCGCCCGTCCACGGCGGCCGCGCTCACGAGCCCGCGCACGGCCACCGTCGCGAGCACCGAGGCCGAGGTCGCCCTGCGCTCCCTGGAGAACTACTTCCTGCAGGCGATGGAGCTGACCGACGCGGCACTCGAGCGCTGTCGCGTGGAGGAGCGAGGCCGCGCCGTCTGGCTCGCAGAGAGGCGGCGGGAGGAGGCCAAGTACGCCGCGCTCTCCGCCACCCACAGCGCGCGCTGCCAGGCGCACGAGGCCTCGATCGCCCAGTGCGCGGAGCTGGAGGCGCTCGTGGAGGGCCTGCGACTGCAGGTGCTGCAGGAGAAGCTCGAGCGGGCCGTGGGCGAGGAGGCCAGCCAAATCCTCAACGACACCGTCGCGAAGGAGACGGTGGAGCTCCTGGACTACCGCCGGCAGCTCGAGGAGCTCCGCCAGGCCGAGCAGGAGCGCATCGTGCGCATCCCCATGCTCGAGGGCGAGCTCACAGCGGCACAGCGCAAGCTCGAGCAGCTCCGGCGTGAGCTCAGCGACCGCGACGAGACCTTCCAGCTGCTCTGGTCGCTGGCAACACCGCAGCAGAAGACCCGCTTCCACCACGGCCGGGGCCTCGCCGGCGCCGACGCCGACACCGACGCAGCTGGGCGACGCGTCGCCTCGCCACCACCAGCCTCCGAGGCCGGCGCGCACGGTGCGGTCTCTGATGTCTCCCTGGCTCAGGGCCACGAGGTCATCCAGCTGCGCGCGCAGGTGACGACGCTGCGTGCCGAGCTCGCCGACAGGGAGAAGGCGTTGCGCATGAGTGAGAACAACGCCCGGTTGCTTGAACAGCAGAGCACGCAGCTGCGGGGTGAACTCAAGGACGCCAGTGGGCAGTGCTACGCGCTGCGGCAGGACGAGGAGCGCCAGGCGGTCAAGCTTATGGAGCTTGAGCAGGAGGCTACCACGTTCGCGCAGACCCTCGCCGGCCTCCGCGATGAGCTAATGCGCACGCGCGAGGCGTTCCAGGCGCGTGGCAAGGAGATTGAGCGACTGGAGGAGGTGCAGCACACCGCGCAGGCGCTGGTCACCAACTTGCCTCGTTCAGAGGTGGCCAGGGAGGAGAGAGCGACGGTGTCTCGTGTGCGCGCGACCCGCGAGTTGGACCGCGTCGGCTCACACGAGAGCCCGTCGTTCGCGGCGACCGCCACGGCGGCCACCCCCACCCCCACGGCCATGACCACGGCCACCACCACCACCCTGAATGTGACAGCCCCGGTCGGCGTGGGCAGCCGTCGCTACCTGACGGCCCCGACGCCGTCTGCCACCGCCGCTACCACCGCCCCACCCGTCTCCGCGACCGTGCCAGTGATCAGCCCCGCATCGGCCAGCACGCGTCACGGTGACCTGTCGGCGTCGCTGCCTGCCTCGTCGCCGCTGACCGGCGCGCACGCGAGCGCGCCTGTGCGGGAGGGGCCCGCCCCCGCCCTCGCTGTCCGTGACAGCGCCGGCCCCGCCGTGGTCGCTCCGGCGCGAGGGGTGGCGAAGACCGTGCGCCAGACGCGCCCCGCCGCCCGCCCGCGTCTGGCGAAGAGCGGGGCCCGCACGGTGCCGTTCGAGCAAACCATGCCCCCGCAGGCCTTCACGGCCCCTCGCCGCCGCAGCACCTCCACCGCCTCTGGGAGCGAGCCGGCCGCTGGCTCCGCCCGTGCGCGCGCGAGGGGAGCGTCGCTCCTCCAGGAAGGCCGGCGTCTCACCACGCACACCACCGCGTCCTCCACCTCTGCTGATGGACGGCAAAGTCACAGTGATCGTCCCGGTGCCGTCAAGCGCAGGCCCCAGGCCGCGCCCGACACGGTCGTCCTTCGCCGACCCCACTCTGGTCCCGCCTCCGCCATCTCTCAGAGGCCGAAGCGACTGAGCGGCAATCCGTGAGACACAACGGGGAGGGGGTGCGAATGACATGACGATGGCGCTGCCAGTGCACCTTGATGGGCCTCATTCTGGGATGCAGACGAGTACACATTGAAGTCTGTCCTTGTGTGTTTGTTTCTTTTGTAGGCTCCTCTTTGTATCTGTGCTCGCACGAGCACGTTTTTTTTTTTAAACGCTCTCCCTTTTCTTTTTTTTCTTCTTCTTGTTCCTCTTCGTTGCGACACCTTTGCTCTTCTTCCACGGTCCAGTAATTGCCTTTTTTCAGTGCCCACCCTTTCTGCGTATGCTATCTACGGAAGAACAACACAAAACAACACCACCACCAACAACAGAGCGTACGTATTGACGCGAACCTCGACGGAGCAGATCACCGCATGCCCATCCGGCGGTGGCTTATTTGTAAAACGTGATAGGCACGTGCCTGATCACATGTCCCCCGTTTCCTCATCTGAGGCATCGACAGACCACTGAGGTCATCCATAAAGGCACACCATGGCGTCTAGCGGTGTGCTTGCACGTCTCGTTTTTGGTTTTCAACCACGATGAGCACAGCACGTCCGAACCTCGCCCTTTGGCTCACCACATGCTTACACCTACGCAAAACACTTCATCCCTCTCCCCCCATCTCTTATACCAGTTGTGCTGCCTC
The DNA here is from genome assembly GCA_030849645.1 of Wallacemonas sp. Wsd. NCBI lineage: Eukaryota > Euglenozoa > Kinetoplastea > Trypanosomatida > Trypanosomatidae > Wallacemonas > Wallacemonas sp. Wsd. The sequence continues at coordinate 36,608 of JASANQ010001146.1, read as the reverse complement.
TACTTGCTCGGTGTTGGTGCATGTCGCGTCCACTTTCTTCCTTTTCGCGGCTGTTTCTGTTTCTTAGATGACGTCATCAAACTTGGCGAGCGGCGACGTGGTGGTATTCCTCGTGGGCCACGAGGCCATTCACGCGCGTCGTGACGCACTACGCACAAACAACGCGTACTTTCGACGATTTTTCCGCGCGCACCATGACTGCGACGAGGTGCGGCTTCATCACACGCGCTACGCCGCTGCCGAGGCCGCGCTCCGACTGTGCGAGTGTGGGCAAGATGACGCCTTCTTTCGCCTTTGCCGACGCGTGCACGAGGCGGGCGAGGAGCGGGCTCGCCTGGCTCCGCCACACCGGCGCACCACGCGCGATGCACGCGCCGCTCGTCAAGCGGCGATGGCGGCCCTCGACGATGCCGACCGCGAGCACCGCAGTCGTTTCAAGGACGTGCTCTCTCTCGTCGAGAACTGCACGCGCTATGGGCTGGACTGGCACGCGGACCGTGCGTGCCGTGCCGCTTGCGCGCAGCTCCAGAGCACACCGCTCGTGCTCCTCGCGCTACACACGTCGCTGTCCCTCACCGCATCACTGCCGGATTTGCCCGAGCTGGTCGGTCGGGCGCTCTCGGAGCGCCAGGCGAGCCGCGCGACGACGCCTCCGCCAGCACCGGCGTTGACCTTGCTCTGCGCGTGCCTGCGCCATCTCTCCGCACTCGGACCGGCGCCTCTGCACCTGGCGGATGACAAGTCGCAGACACAGTGGGATGCATTGTGCGCGGAGTACCCTGTACTGACCGCGCTCCTGGAGCGCACCGAAGCCAGGCACCTGCGCTCGCCGGCGTGGTCTGGACACGCCTCGGTCGCACGACACGCGCTCACCGGCCTGGACGGCTGCGAAGCACGCGAGCGCGGCACTCGCACCCCAGCCCCGTCGCTCACCAGCGCCTCACCGCCGTTTCCCGATGCGGAGGAACTGCGCGTGTCGCGGCTCCTCGCGCAGCTGCAGCCAATGGTGCGCACGCAGGAGCGTCGCACGGCGCAGTGTGCTGAGGACCGCGCACGCGCACTGGCCACGCTCCGCGGCGCGCAGAACACCGCGCTGGAGCGCAGCCTCGCTGAGGCACGCACCTCTCTTGCCTCACTCGCTGCACGGGTCAGCGCGCAGACGCAACTGCAGGCGTCGCTCAGCGCGGATCTCGCCGCGCGACAGGAGGCGTGGCGTGCGCAGCGCGACCACCTGGACGACGTGCAGATCTACACAGCGGCACTGCGCACGGCGGCGGAGGAGACGGAGGCGCTCGTGGTGTCGAGCACGGCGGCTCTGAGAGCCGAGTCGCAGATGGCCGACGGCTCCAGCGTAGATGTGGTGCGTGCGTGCGTGGCTCTGTACGAGGCACGCGCACACGCCCTTCGCCAGTCGCGAGAGATTACGCTCCGGCGCATTGCCGCTGAGGAGGCCGAGCAGGAAGAGCGCGAAATGCGACTGTCTGCACTCGAGCAGCGTCGCATCCCATCGTAGCCCTTTCTCTCTCTGTGTGTGTGTGTGTGTGTGCATACTATTGTTTTTTTTGTTCTCCTCTACTCGTTGCTCTTGTACCTCCCTTTCAAAATCACTCATGCTGGTGGCAATACCAAAAAGCAAAAAAGGCTGGAAACAACATCAGACGTAACGGTACGCGACGAGACGTCTCACCGTCTGCGTAACTTTTCTTTTCTCGCACGAAAAACAACAACAACGTCTGTCGTGTCTGTGCCGGCACTCTGTTTGCGTCTCTCGCACTTCCCGCTGCACCGTACGCGCCTGGGCATCGTCATGGACCTCCATTCATTTCTCCCTTGCTCCTCCCCCATTCTTCGTCTGCAGCAAGGTTAGTTCATACCTCCGTGTCCACCCGCCTCTGCACGCGTGCCATCGTGTGTGTGAGAGCGAGAGAGCGACTGCATCGCAGAGAGAGAAACAGGGCATGAGGTCACAGAGAGAGGCCGACGCACTTTGTGCCGACCCCGTGTACGTGCTGCAACTTCACCAGCGCGTCGCCGCACAGGTCGTATCTCGCCAAGGGCCGGGCGGCTCCCCGCAGCTGCGGCATGCCTTTCACGTTGTGGACGCCGCGCACGCCGCCGGCCGCCGCGCGCACGACCCCGCACGCGAGCTGGTGCCCGACGAGGCCACGCTCTTCGCCGTGCTGCGGCCCATTTTCCCCGTCAATGCGATGCCGGATAGAGACGTCGCCGCACTGGCGCACCTCGTGTTCGCCGACGATGAGGATGAGGATGGCGTGAGGCCGCACGCCGGCGTGGAGGGCCGCGCGCACACTGCGCTGCCAGGGGCTGCCATGACGGTTGCGGCGTACATGCACGTGCTGCGCAGCATGTCGCCGCTTGTGAGCTTCCAGGTGTGGGACGCCGTTCAACAGGCGCGCGTTGTGGTGCAGCGCCTGGCCGTCATGGAGGCGTTCGAGAGCCGCCTGCTCGACGTGTGCAACGACGAGGCCGATGGCGTGGCGACGGTGCCGGTGCGGCTGGAGGAGGCGCAGCAGTTTCTGGAGGTTGTCTGCGGACTCAGCGGGTCTGCGGCCCAGCTCGTTGCGGAGGCGTGCGTGGTGCGCGGCGGGGTCGCCGGTGCACTCGATGCCGGCCGCTGCTACGACCTCATCTTCGCAGACGTGATTCCGCCGGAGCCGGAGTTCGACCTGCTCGCGCGTCGGTTTGCCGAGAGCACGGCGTCACCGGTGACGACAGCCGATGGCCAGGTCACACGACGGGTCACTGGCTCTCTCGCACTGCGCGAGGCACTGCTGGAGCTGGGCCTCGGTGCCGCTTCTTCGCCCTCACGCGGGGGCGATGGGGAGGGTGACGAGGCCATGGATTTTGCCGGCGTGGCGACCGCGGCCAGACTGACGTCGCGGCTGTTTTTCCGCCTCTGCCTGAGTCTCGGCACCGGCTTCCTCCAGGAGGAGGCCGACAAGCTCTTCTTCTACCTGTACAACGAGCGCGGCCAGGAGGAGTACGACGCGACGCGGCACCCGCTGCTGCCGGTGCGCGTGGTGCTGCGCATGTTCCGCGCGCACTTCCCCGCCATCTCGCTCTCCCTGGCCGAAGTTCTGCGCTGCGCCGTGACGCGCTCTCTGGCGCGCAGCTCCGGCTCCGACGGGAACCAGTTTTTCCGCCTGTACACACGACTGGCGGCGTGCGGGTCCGGCCGTGTGCCGCTCGCGGAGTATGTGCAGGCGCTGCGTGCGTGCGGCGTGTGTGAGCCATCTGTCAGTGATCTCCACCTGGAGTGGCTGCGACTGCAAGGCAGCACGCGCGTGGAGCTGCTTTCACTCTTGTGCCTGCCCCCACCGCCCGCGCGCGAGGCCGTCATCCGAAAGCTCTTCGATCGTTTGGAGACCGAGGCCTCTGTGGCGGCGTCGCGGCTAGCGCCCACCGCCACCGGAATCGTCCGCGCGAGCACCGTGCTCGCACGCTTTGATACGGAGAAGATGGAGGGCAAAGCCGCTCACGCGCTCGGTCAGCAATGGAAAGCACTGCTGACCGAATACTTTGCGGAACTCGAGGTGGATGAACTGCCCTACACGCTCTTTTCCTTCGTTTGGTGCTTGCTGTCCGCTGCTGTGGAGGATGATGCGATGTTCACCATGGGTGTGTGGCAGGGATTCAGCTTGGCCACTCGCGTTGGTAGGCCTGTGCGTCGTTAACGACCCATCTCTTCCATCCTTTCTTTTGATGTCTTTGCTTTTTTTTCTTCTTGTGTACACTCCACATACAGTGTGATCTCAGTCACCAAATATGCTCATCGTTTTTCTGTCCCCTCATTACTTTTTTTTTTTTTTGCACACGCTCTTTGAATCGTGAAACGCCAATGATTTCAACACTGCAACAACGGACGCATCGTTCTCCGATCTCTCTGCCGAACACTCGAAACGTTTTACAAAATACAAAACAGCACGAAAGAGAAACCGGCTCTCGCCGTACTGTGCCCTTTTCCCTTCTTCAATTGTGCCTGTGTGTGTGTGTCTATGTGCTGCATGTCACGCGCTACTTTGACAGTATCCACCGTTCCTTGAATACGTTGAGGAGTGACTCCTCGATACGGCGAATGCTTCTACTTGACCACGTCACTCTCTTTCTCTCTCTTCTCTCTACTCTTCCTGCTCCTTTTTCTTTTTTCTTTTCCGCTACCGACCACGTACCTGTTGAAAGTGCTCCTGGCTCACTTGTAGAGTTCTGGGGGACAGTTTCAAATTACACCTGTGCGACACCCACGCTTGACGTTTGCTTCAGCGCAAGTATCACAGCTCTCTTAGTTTTGTTTCGTGCGCCCTAGACCCTAGACCGCGTCCTCACTCGTGCTCACTATTGCGTTTGCCATCACACAAGGGCAGTCACGCGCTATCAGATTGCCAGCGAGATCCACGACGTCATCAAGAGTTGACAACAACAACTGCGCAAAAAAAAAACCCGCGCAAAGTGAGCACCCCAGTCTACTTTGCACGCCTATCTTTTTACAGACACACAAACACACACGCGCGCTCTTTGACCAGCATATCACCAATACTTTTTTTTTATTCACCCCCAAAAAATAATAATATTTGCGACCATGTTTGGCTTGGAAGTCGTCGCTGTTGTACCGTTTTGCGTTGCCGTGTGGCGGCTAGGTCAGAAGGTCGCGGACCAACAGCACTTGATTGAGCAGCACGAGGCAACCATCACTTCGCAGCAGGAAGTGTTGGAGAAGCTGTCCAGCACGGAGGGCGGCATCACCCGCGGCATCTCCGGTCGCACGATTGCCCTGGCAAGCGTGGGCGTGGTGGCCTGCATGACCGTGAACTACACGTACAGGCTGTCCTTGCTGCGCCGCAACGTGGCCCCACCCGCGGCGTACGAGCCCACTGCAGCCGCCTTTGAAGCGGAGGAGTGCGTCGTGTGCCGCGCGAACAAGAAGGACACGCTCTGCGCACCTTGCCAACACTTCGCTATGTGTTGGCCTTGCTCGCAAAGATTTTTGAATAAGTCGTGCCCCATCTGCCGCGAGACAGTTGAGTTCACACAGTTCACGTTTGACACGTGATTGCTCTCATTTTTCTTTTGGTGTGTTTCTCCCTGCCTCAAATGTTCTGTTTTGCTGCAGTTGCTCACTTGATACGGGATGTTTTTTTTTTTTTGCTTGTGGAGGTTTCCTTTTTTTTTCTTTATTTGTGACTCTCTCCTTCTTCTTCTTCTTCTTCTTCTTCTTCTGCCGCATAGCGCCACGACACTGCACGGCCAGTGTGTGTGTGCCGTTGCATCACGCGGCCGTGGATGTGCATGAGCCTGCACTCAAGACTGCCCATGCGAGGGTACGTCGGAGAGTGAAGGGAAAAGGAATTATGAGCGAGTATGTATGAGCAGAGGAGAGAAATTGATCATACAAGAGAGTGCACACACACACACACACACACACCAACCGGAAAGCGCAGGAACCCCACAATGTGTGAACTTCATTCTCCTCACTTTCTCTCTCACACTTGGCTGAGTCACACACACGCTTTTCCGTTCTTTTTTTTTCTTTGCGTTCCCGAACAACGGGACTGTTGACCGAATTTTGCTCTTTGTTCTTGTTCATGCCTGTCTGTTTCACTACCTCCCTATGATTCTGTTGCTGCCACTTTTTTTCCTTTGTGAGCCCATCGTGTTCTTAGTTTCCCCCTTTCTTTTGTATGTTTGTCACAACGTCTCCGCGCCATTACGACAACAGAAGTGTTGTCGGAGCACAACATATGCACAAATATCTAGGCGCATTTTTTCCTGAGTGATCTGTCGGGAAATGCGTATATGTGGAGGAAGGCACACTATTTGTTTGTTCCCTTGCAGGTGTCTGTCAGGACTGTTCTGTTTTGTGTGCGCGCAGGTGGCTGACGCTCTCGGCACACACACACCTGTGCGTGTCGCTCTATGGTCACCTGTGACCCTCAGAACTCACTTGGCAAAGGGCTTCGCTTGTCTCCCAAGACCACTTTTCAAAACAGGTACATACTTTTTTTTGCTCTTCAACACAATCTTTCTCACACCTTCGATGCCTCTTCTTTTTCTTTTCTTCGTGTTCACTTGCCCTGGCGGCGAAGCGCACTCACACCGCCCAACGAGTTCTTCATATCGGAATTTCTCTCTCTGTCTTTTGTCGTTGTTGTACGCGTACACGCACACACAAAAAAAAAAACCAAGCGTAAGGCTTCATTTCTTTAAAGTAAAAAAACACAAAACAAAGCCGTTTCTCATGCCGCACAAGGTCATTCTCGACTGCGACCCTGGCCTCGATGATGCCATCGCCATCCTGCTGGCTCACGGCAACCCCGAGATTGAGCTGCTCGCCATCACCACCGTGCATGGGAACCAGAGCGTTGACAAGGTGACGCGCAACGCGTGCTTCCTCGGCGATATTGCCAACATTACCGGCGTGATCTTCGCCAAGGGAGCGGAGCGTCCTTTGGTGCGTCCCGCCATCGATGCGAGCTACATCCACGGGGTGAGCGGCTTTGGCGACGTGCACATCCCCAAGTTGCTGCGCACCACCATTGACGAGCGCCACGCTGTGAATGTGATCATCGACCTGATCATGTCTCACGAGCCCAACACGATCACCCTCGTACCGACCGGTGCCCTGACGAACATCGCCCTCGCTGTCCGCCTGGAGCCGCGCATCGTGTCGCGCGTGAAGGAGGTGGTGCTGATGGGCGGCAGCCACAGCACGGGCAACCGCACGCCAGTGGCGGAGTTCAACATCTGCTCGGACCCCGAGGCTGCGCATATTGTGCTGCACGAGAAGTGGCAGATCACGATGGTGGGTCTGGACCTCACGCACCAGGCACTGGCGACCCCCGATGTGCGCAAGCGCATTGCCGACGTCAGCAGCGGACCGGCCAAGGTGGCGCTCCAGCTCCTCGAGTTCTACGAGGCCATGTACCGCAAGAGCAACAACTTTGAGTTCGCTGCCGTGCACGACCCGTGCACCATTGCGTACGTCATTGACCCCACCGTCTTCACCACACGCCGCGCACCCATCGACGTGGAACTGCAGGGCACCCTGACGACGGGCATGACGGTCGTGGACCTGCGTCCCCTGGCCAAGCCCGCGGCGGACTGCCACACGCAAGTCGGTGTGACGCTCGACTTTAACAAGTTTTGGGACCTCATCGTGGATGCCTTGGTGCGCATCGGCAACCCGGTCGCACTCCCTCAGCCTGAGCACACCGATCCACAGACCACAGAGCCGCAGACAACGGAGCCGCAGGTCGCTGAGTCGCAGAATCCTGCACCACAGAGTGCCTAAACACTGCGCGTACGGACACAAAAAGAACATCTATCGTCAAGTTAAAACGAATTTCTTTCCTTTCCTTTCACTAGTTTCCTTTCAATTCTTCACGCGCTTCACGTGCCCAGCACGTGGGCTGCCACGCATTGACTCCTCGCCGTCCAATAGTTCCATCGATCAAAAACGAGAAGCAAAGCCAGTGACACCATCAGCCCTTCTTTTCCTTCGTACCGCGGACAAAACAAACCGCATATGCAGACATCTCGCAATGTGAAAGAAAGAGCACATCAATATGCGCTACTTGATTGCTCCAGCTCACGCCCACACACATGTCACGTGGACCGTACCTCGCAGTGGACACACGACTCCTTGCTTGTCATTGTCCGTGTCTGCCCACGGCGTGGACAACCCTTGCGACCTCTTCGCCCCTGCGTCTCTCTTCTGCTCGCTATTCTTCTTTTCCTTCCTTTCTTTTTCTGCTACCTTCTCACAAGCGTAGTTTGCGCGCTGCTCGAGGCACTGCCCTAGCTCGCTTCCACTCATTCAAACACACACACACACTCGACGAGATTGCAATGTCGATTCTTTCCGTCAAGGGGCCCCAAGACGGTGAAATCACGCTGCACACGTCGCCGGAGACGGTGATGGGCAGCTTCGAGGTGAGCGTCAACGCGGCGTCACCCGACGGCAGCCTCTTTGTTCTCTACCGGCTGCGGGTCAAGGAGGCATCCATACTCTTCTCCAAAAAGTACAGCGTCCTTGGTGGCGCTCACACGGTGGACCAAATCACCATGTACGCGCAGCCCTCACTTCTGACCTCGGAGAAGATCTCCACCATTCGCGTAGAGTACACGGTGCTGACACCGGAGGATGCGGCGCGGCTGCTGAAGCCCGACGTGCAGCTTGACCGTGCCACGTGCCAGCCGTTCTTCTCGCACACAGGGAGCCTCACGTACGATGTCAAGTGCGTTATCTCAACATCACCCGCACCCGCACCCGCATCGCCACCAGCGCCAGCACCCACGCACCCCACGCCGCCGCCGCGCTCGACTTTGTGGGTTGTCTGCACTGTGGTGTGCGTGGCGAGTGCCGCCGCCGTGGGCTTTCGACTTTATCGCTCTTTCCACACCACGAACGCATGAGAAGCAGGCTATCTGTTTCTCCCCCACTTTTTTTTTTGTTGCCTGTCCTTGTCGGCAAACAGCAAGGGGCAAAAAACAAAGCAAACTGGGAGAACACGACCATTCTCCGAAACACCCTGGCCGAGCTGACCAACCACAAGCAAAGGCGTGTTCGCAAGTGGCACACTACGGCAGTGCTCATCCTGCGACTCTCCCACTGATGAACGGGACGGTTGCACATGCGAATGGTCCTGCTTGGCGTCCTGCACAGTCTCACCGCCAGCATGTGTGGCGGACGCTGTGTTGGCCGCCACTCACTGATTCGGACGCGACCTGGGTGCCGGCTCTGGACAGTCAGGCAGGTCAATCCAGCAGCGCGCGCGGTTGTTATTTTCTCTTGTCTGTGAATTATCTGTCCCCGCCCCTTTCCCCTCCAAACACACACACACACACACACACACACACACACACACACACACACACACACACACCGTACACAGTCTCACTGACAGTAGACACCGAAGTTACGGGATTATCGGCTCACATAGACACCTTTAGAAGCTAGATCATTTCTTCCATTTCTCTTCCCACTTATTCCGCGAGGGCCGCTTCGCAGCCTGCGCTCTTTCTTTTCTGTTGTCGCTGTTGTTGTCGTTGCGATTGAATCCGCGCAGCATGCAGCGGCGCGTTGAGGTGGCGTTGCGCGTTCGCCCCGTGCTCGCTCTCAAGGGCCACGCGTGCGTCGCGCTAGACACATCGCGCGCGTGCGTGACCGTCACCGAGGGCGACTACCCGCACGCACCAACGCGGACCTTTTCGCAGGATCACCTGTTCGGTGCGACGACCAGCAACCGGGACATCTTCGAGCAACTTGTCCTGTCGAAGATGTCCGAGGCAACGCCAGAGCACCCGGACACGCTGTGCTTCTTGGCCTACGGCCACACGAGCAGCGGTAAGACCCACTCCATCGCTGGCAGCGACTCAGAGCCCGGCATCCTCACGTACTGCGTGGAGGAGCTCCTACGTCGTGAGGGCGTGGTCGAGGTCTCCATGCTCGAGGTGTACATGGACAATGTGCAGGACCTGCTCGCTGAGGGTGCCCCACGGCGGGTGCGGCGGCGGCGCACCACACAAGGTGAGGTGGCCGTCGTGGTCGAGGGCCTGGCGACGTGCACGCTGACGAGCGTGGAGGCGTGGCTGGCGATCTCGCGCTACGGCATGCGGTCGCGGCGCACAGCGCCCACCGTACACAACGCGCGTAGCAGTCGCAGCCACGCCATCTTCAGCGTGCGTAGCAACGGCGTGCGCCTGTGCCTCGTGGACCTCGCCGGCAGCGAGCGGCAGACGGTCTTCTCCCCGCAGCTCAACCAGGAGAGCATTTCGATCAACAAGTCCCTCTCGCGCCTGAGCACCGTGCTGGAGGCTCTGAGCACGCAGAAAACCCGCGATGATGGCACGAAGACGTTTGTGAACTTTCGCGACACGACACTGACGGTGCTGCTGCAGCGGTACCTGAGCGGAGCCTCCCGAACAACTTTCCTCGCCTGCGTCCACCCCTCCTCGGAGTGCTACCAGGAGACCCTCAGCACCCTCCGCTACATCCAGCGGCTCAAGAAGATCCGCACGAGCCTCACCACCCCAGGCACCGACAGCTTCGACCTTGTGCGGCCGCCTGCCAACGAGGCCCTCCTGCAGGAGTTGATGAGTCTACGCCAGCAGGTGGAGGATAGCGCGGTCGCCTCAAAGCGGGTGGAGCAGCGCCAGCAGGAGCGCATTGAGGAGCTGGAGGCCTACCTGGAGGAGCAGCGGCGCTTGGTCCGGCAAGGCTCGCTGACCAGCGACGGGGCGGGCTCCGTATCGGATCAGAGCACGCGTGTGCGAGACACACGTCGCGTGGCCGGTTGGCTTCTGACGCGCATTCTCGGCGACCTGCCCCGCCTGAACGTCGGCTACGACGAGTACTTTGACGACCTCTTTCCCCCATCCGTCCAGGTGATCGGCTACGTGTCCACCATGGCGTGCCTACCGCCGCGCTCGGCGGACGCGCGGCTGGCCTTTCTCGATGTGGGTGACTTCGCCATGGGGTTGTCTATGGTGGACGCCGGCATTCCGCCGCTTGTGCGGCTGCACCGCGCGACGTGCGCGATGGAGAGTGCGTGGGAGCCGGCGGACCTGGATGGGACTGGCCGCCCTGTGTACGTGCTCGCCTTCTTCGCTGTCAACGCGGAGACGGTGGACACACTGTCGGCGACGAGCACGGTGCCGTCTGATATGGATGATGCGCCGCTCCCGTGCTGTGGAGGCTACGTGGCCGCGCAGCCGCTGCTGCCGCTGGCGACGGTGCTGGCCGTGCCGGAGGGTGCTGCGGACGCGGACAAGGAGAGCGTGTTGCAGCGACTCGTGAGCCTGCAAGCGGAGCAAGAGGCGGCCATGACGCGTCGCACGAATACCGACGGGGACGCCGGCAGCACCGACCGCGACGTGACCCATCGCCTCCTCGAGCTCGAGGGCTCGGTCGCGCTGGATGCGAGCACGATGGGCTTTCCGCCCGACGAGCCGAACATCGGCGGCGAGGAAGGGCACGGCTCCTCGGACACATCGACGTTGGCGAAGGAGCTCGTGAAGCAAGCGCAAGGCTCTGTGCCACTGGCTGTGCCGTTTGCCTCCAACAACGACGAGGACGACACGGCCGACAACAACTACGCCAGCCAAACGGTGAACATTGACGCACTCTCCGAGACCACCTTGGGCTCCACCCTGCCGCGCAGGAAACCCACAGGGGCCACTGCACAGCCAGAGAATGTCGTGGTGAAGGTGCCGGCCACAGACGCGGCCGCGCCACCAGTCCCAACCGCACCACCAACCGCACCTGCACCTTCCACCACATCTACCGCACCTGCCGCACCTACCAAGACCAGCGAGCCCAACCACCACGGGAAGAGCGACCCGGCCGGTGCGCCATCGTCTCGTACGAGTGGGAAGCCGCTGGCGGAGCCCAAGGAGTCAAAAAAGTCGAAGAAGAAGGACAACGGCAAGGACAAATCCACGAGCCAAAGCTGCCAGTGCGTTGCGCTGTAGACAGTGTGTGTGCGAGAGACAGAGAGACTGCGTGATTGTTTTTTTTAAATCTTCTTCGCTCTTCGCTAGTAGGGATCATTAAGTTTCCTTTCGGCCTCTCTCTTTTCTCTCGTTGTTACGACGCTGTCTGGCAACTGCGAAGAAATTTGAACGACTCGACCAACACAAACCAATCACGCCCATGTACATGACTATCCACCACGCGTGACTCGCCTCTTCTACGCTGCCCTTACCAACCAGACTCACCATACACTGGTGTGTGCGGGCTTCTCTTCACCTCCTGGCGTCTTGCAACAGTTTGCCCCTCCTCCCCTTCTTAGGTGCCTCTCTTTCCTTGGATGAACGCTTCTCGCTGTTCAATGCTTCGTCTCATCGCCATTCCCACACGCATCTTGCCCCAACCTCTCTCCCTGTGCTGTTCTTTTTCCTTTCTTGTTTTCTGCCCAGTCTGCCTTGACTTTGGTCTATAGGACGCGCACTCTCGCGCTCTCACTTGCCCTCCTTGATTTGTTGTTGTTGCGCACGTCGTTGTTAGAGTGCTATCCTCCCATCATGTCTGGTGGCGTCGAAGAAACCGTGCAGGATCTGCCCTGCGAAATCATGCTCGAGTGCACCAACCGCTACGTTACGGTGGAGGTGGTCGATGGCACTATCGCCCACGGCACTCTCGTCCGCGTCGACCCGCACCTTGGCAACGTGGAGCTGTCCGGCGTGCGCTGCCAGATGCCCGATAGCTCGCTCGAAGTTCATGAGCGCTTCTTCATTCCTGGCAGTCGTGTACGCCTGCTGCACTTGCCGTCTGAGGTGCGCAGTGCGCCGCAGCTGCAGTGGCGCCGCGAGGTCGTCATGAACGCGCTGAAGCGCTCCTTCAAGGAGACGCGGTATGTGCCTCACACGCCTGCTCCGCGCCCTCCACGTGCGCCGCGCACACCGCGTCCACAGGCCCACAAGAAGGAGACTTCGGCGGCGAAGCGTTTGCGAAAGCTGCGCTAAGAGATTTACTGCCGATGGGGGGCATACACCCTTTCCCCCTGGGCCATTCACACGCCAACATGGAAAGGGCGGCGAATAAACACATACATGCGAAACGAAAATAAAACAACAACAGCACTTACAACAAAAGGAAGAAGCACACACCCACCCACGCACACACACGACTCAGCAAAGTCGGTACAGCAAGCAATTTGCCATGTCTCCAATTTTGCGTCGCAAGCGGATCGGCGCATTCTGAGTCTTTCCCCCGGCTTTTTGCCACCTGTTTGGCTGACCCGCTTTCAGGTTCTTTCTTCAACGCAATATACGTGATTTTTCTCTGCAAACGAAATGGACAGCAAAGATACCGCTCCAAACCCTCCTTCCCCGCCTCTTTCCCCCTCTCTTTTTTTCTTCTTCTATCGTACACACACACACACACACATTTGTCTGAAGAATTCGGTTTTTTATTTGTGCCCAAACAGTCCACTTCGCGCAACCATGGCCAAGGAGAAGAAGTCATTCAAGAAGTTCGCCAAGAAGCACTTGGCTGGCGTCATTGAGCGTCGCCGCAAGACGGCCAAGTCGAAGAAGGAGCAGAAGGAGCGCGTGGAGCGCAAGAAGGTGCGCGTGGCCAAGGCCGCGAAGCGCGAGGAGGACGAGCACGCCGATCAGCTCGACCGCCTCAAGGAGACCGACCCTGAGTTCTACTCGTACCTCGAGGACGAGGATCCCACTCTGCTCCAGTTCGGCAAGGACGAGCTTGAGCTCGTGGGCAGCGAGGACGGCAGCGATGCCGAGACCGAGGTCGACGAGGAGGAGGATCGCAGCAGCAGCGAGGAGGACGACGACGAAGAGGGCGACGATGAGGAGGATGAGGAGGGCATGGAGGGCGAGGGCAAGCCCGGCAGCAGTGGCACCGGCCGCGTCAGTCGCGAAGAGCTGGAGCGCATTCTCGCCGAGAAGAGCACCGGCGCCGGCATCAATGTGTTTGTGTCCGCCGTCCGCGAGCTAGGCTACAGCCTGCGCGAGCCGCCGCAGCCCAGCACCACCCGCAAGTTCGACGACCCCGCGCTGGTGAAGGAGTCGCTGCTGAAGGTCGCTCAGATGGTGGCAGCCAACATTGGCTTGCTCATCTCCGGCAAGGGTGCCTTCAAGTCCCAGCGGACGCGCCACCTGGTGAAGCGCTACCTCTTCGCACTGTCCTCCTTCATTGGCGAGGGCAACCTGGACCCCGCGCTGACGGCCGGCCTCCTGCACGCGCTGACCCCGTTTGTGCCGATGCTGCACTACGTCAAGGGCGTCACCAAGTCCGTGCTCAAGGCGTCTCTCGCGCTCTGCACGGCCTCGGAGGAGCCAGTCCGCATCGCGGCGTACGTGGTGGTGCGCACGATCGCCACGCGCGCGACCGGCACCCGCAGTATGTACCAGTCCGCCGCCTTCAAGGGCATCTTTTTAGCGCTGATCCGCTCCGCGCACCGCTACACGATCCACACGCAGCCCGTCATTGCCTTCCTGATGAACTGCGTCGTGGACCTCTACGGCACCGACATGGAGGCCGCCTACCAGCACACTTTTGTGTACCTGCGCCAGCTCGGCGTCTACCTTCGCGCGGCGCTGCAGCAGCAGTCGCAGAGCAACGTGCGCGCGGTCGTCAACTGGCAGTACCTGAACGCGCTGCGCACGTGGGGTGCGGTCGTGTCCACGTACGCCGAGCCCGCCCAGCTCGGCCCCCTCATCCACCCCGTCGTGCAGCTGGCGACAGGCATGATGGACCTCTTTTCCTCCCCGCGCATGTTCCCGATGCACTTGCAGATCATCGAGGTGCTCAACCACATCGCCAGCCGCGCGGACCGCCTGTACATCCCCGTGGCGCCATACCTCCTGCGCGTCCTGACCTCGCCGAGCGTCGCGCTCAACAACGCGCCGAACGCGTCGGCGAGCACGGAGGAGGTGGAGCTGCCCTTCACCATCCGCGTCAAGAAGTCGCAGGCGCGTAGCAACGTGTACCACCGTGCCGTGTGGACCGAGACGCTCTACCTCCTCACCGAGCACCTCGCCACGCACAGCCACACCGTGGGCTTCCCCGAGTCCTTCTGGGCAGTTGAGAGCACGCTCAAGAAGATGAAGGGCGAGGTCAAGGTGCCCAAGCTGCACTCGCAGATCAGCACGCTGCTCCGCCACTACCAGGTCACAGCCCAGCGCATCGTCTCCAAGCGCGACCAGGCCAACTGCGGTCCATGCGACCTGACGGCGGTCAAGCAGCTCGAGGACGAGCTGGCCGCGCACGGCAACCCGCTCGTGACGTACCACCAGAGCCTCCGCCAGCAGCGCGCGCACATGTTCATGGAGCGCCAGAAGAGCCTGACGGAGAAGCGCGTGACGCTGGAGTCCGCTGTACAGCAGCGCAGCGGGAACCGCAATGGCAAGCATGGCCACAAACGCCCCCGCAGCGACGAGTAAGCCGGTGCGCAGTTAATATAATTTAAACAAACAGATGATAGTGAGGGGATGAGAGAAGCTGTGTTTTCGTTTTTCCTCGCGTGTGCGTGCCAACCTGTTGTTGTTCTGGCTGTGCTTTCGGGCTTCCTCCCGCGCGGGCTTTAATCTCTCAGTCTTCTCGATTTGTTCTGCCCTGCCATGATGCTTTTTGTTTTTTTGTTCTTGTTCGCATCAGCCTACTCCCCCTTTTTCCCTTTCGTGAGCGGTCACGACACCGCTCTTTTCGCGATTAAACGAATAAACCAATTTAATTTGCCCTTTAAGTGGAGAAAACTCACAAACCAACAACAACAACAACAGCAACACCAATACTGACTTCCAGTGCTCAGTTGAGAAGCAAAATACAAGCCCATCAAGACACGAGGAGGGTAGATTCGTGGAACGATTCAACCGTTTAAAAAGTGGATGGATGCATTCGATGAAGTCCGGCACCGAGTGTGACACGCATGTGTGTGTGTGTGTGTGTGCTGGTCAGTATGGAGAGCGCGCTTGAACTGCACTTTCCACATGTCTTACATGTCTTACGCACGCCTGCGCGTGTTTGCATACCGACAGTAGCGAGGCTCTGGATCAGCCGATCAACTATGAAGGTGACCAACACACAGCCACACCCGTACATGTGCATCTGCGTAACTGCGTGTTGACAAGTGTGTGTGTGTGTGTGTGTATTGTTGACTCCATCCGTATCAACATTTTCGCCCCAACCCCTGCCACCAACACCGTTCACCACTCTTTTGCTTTCCACTTCTGTTTCTTCCTCCTTCACAACCTACACGTTGTTGTTTCTTCTCCCCAACGGCAGCGCGACTGACGCCCGGACACGATCACCAACAAGGACCGTGCCACCTGTGAGGCGTGCCTTAGACCCCTTGTTTATTTCTTCTTCTTCCGAGACTTGTCCACCGTGCGCTTCTCTTAATAGACCATGGACTCACTGTATAATTGGAGCGACACCACGAAGATTGGTGTGGCTCTCACCGCGCTGGGTGTCTTCTTCTCCTTTATGGGGTTTATCATGCTGCTCGACAGCGCCTTGTTGACAATGGGTAACATTCTCTTTGTCGCGGGCATCGCACTAGTCATGGGGCCCGCGCGGTTCAAGAACTTCTTCATTGCGCGCCGGCGCGCATCCGTTTGCTTCTTCCTCGGCATGGCGCTCGTGCTCTTTGGGTGGTGCATTGTTGGCCTTTTGCTGCAAGGCTTCGGCGCACTGAACCTCTTTGGCAATTTCTTCCCCATGGTCGCGCGCGTGCTTGAGTCTGCGCCGTTGATTGGTCCCGTCATGCTCTCCGCTCCAGTTCAACGGCTGCTGGATATGGTCGGCCTAGGTGCCAACAGACGCAATCGAAACGTCTGAGGCACATGCGACGCTGAATACACACACACACACACACACACACACACACGTGTGTGCGTGCGACATCCTTGCTGGAGTCGATGCAGTGCAATCGCTGGGCTTCTCTTACTTTGTTTTTCCCCTTCCCGATGTTGATGCACATTTTTTGTGCCCTTGCCACTCTCCCAAATACCCGACACAACGAACCAACACAGCCGTGGATCAGTTTGCACCCATCGCAAGATGCACCAACGGGGCAAGATGGAGACTCGGAAATACGTGTCCATCTCTGTATATAGTCGCTCAAGGAGTGAGTACGCAACGACATTGTCCGTCTCTTCGAACGGCGTGTACGCTGGTGTGACAGGACACGGCTGCCCGTCTTTGCGGTGCAAACCTCTGGAGGAGCCTGTGCTCCCATCTCTCCCTCACGTGCGTCCTAGTGATTTTTCATCCAATTTCCATCATGACTCTCTCTATCCGGCCACTTTTCACACATTCTTTCCTAAAAAAAAAAAATACATATACACACAAACCATCTCTGTGCACCCCTCAAAAGAAGAGAAACATCACGTATTCACACGCCATACGCACACAGTTTGTCGAGGCAACATGGAGGTGACTGTCCGCGGCAGCGACGTGCTGGTCACGACGCACAAGACGTACTGCGAGTCCCGCGAGCCTGACTCCGGCATCCAGGCTGTTTCCAAGTACCCACCCTTTCAGCGATTCATCGCATCGTGCGAAGAGCGTGGCCCCGCCCCTCGGTCGATCACCATTCGCAACATTCACCGCATCGCCCATCGCGTGGTGGGTGTCATGGCCGACGTCGACTACGTCGATAGTGAGGGGCGTGTTGCCACACAGTCCATCTGCCTCCAGGAC
Source organism: Wallacemonas sp. Wsd (assembly GCA_030849645.1). Classification (NCBI taxonomy): domain Eukaryota; phylum Euglenozoa; class Kinetoplastea; order Trypanosomatida; family Trypanosomatidae; genus Wallacemonas; species Wallacemonas sp. Wsd. Next base: position 19,426 of record JASANQ010001146.1, on the reverse strand, counting down.
GACGCCTCAGCGGTGCTGCTGCCGGTGGCCGTTGTGGATGGTGAGTCGTTTGGCATCCTGCGTGCCCAGCGCCGCGTGGCGGCTTCGATGAATCTGACCAAGGAGGCCTACTATGGCATCCTGACCGAGGCTGGGAGCTTTGCCTGCGATGAGGCGGCCGCGCTCACTGATCTTGGCTTCAACCTTTCCGCCATCCGTCCTCTCGCGGGTGGTCGCTCGTTCACGATTGGCGACGAGGGCCAGATGCCGTACACCGTGTACACCGTGAGCTGCACCATGACCGCGGTGCAGCTGCAATCGCTGGCGGACGGCGCCACGTCGGCGGCGGCGTCCGTCCCCGTGGCTGTCCCTCTCGAGGTAGTGTCCTCCATTGACGACACCAAGACAAGCCTCGCCGCCTCCCTTCTCTACGCCGAGTCGTCGTGAGCCTTGCGCACGCACGAAGATGAGTGTGCGAGTGACGGGGACACACGGAGAGACCGCTACCTGCGCGGGAGGCCATGCCCTTCAACCGCATTACTAGATGTACACAACACAGACACACATACTCAAGTTACCTGCACCAACAAACACACACACACCAACCACTGTATTCATGTGTATCAGAATTATTGGCGCATCCAGCGTGATGATCGCTACTACACACAAGACGACAATCAATGTCGTTTTCCACTCAAGGTTATCCGCACAGAGGCGTCGTGAGAGGCTTTTACCCTCGTCTCTGATCGCTCATTCACTGTGACGAATTCGACCGCTGCGAAGGTGTTTGACAGGCACTGATGTTTTTTTTTTCCAGCAAGGCGTCTTGCGCCGATCTTCGATGGAACGCAGTAAGGCGGCACACGCCAACTAGTCGCGTGCCGCTACCATCCATTATAAGTCGCTCCCCCCCCCACGCCACTACTAGCACTCAATGCTTCTCCCGCCCCTCCTCTTTGCCCCCTTCTCCCTTCTGTCGCCGCCACTTGGTGCCAACACAGAGCAACTCCTTTTAGCAATCAAGCTCTTCTAGCTTCCGCTCAACCCATCTCTTTTCCAGTGATTCTTTTTTCCATTAACACTTTTTTTTTAAAGCAATAACTGACCTGTTTTCCGGTCTCTTTCTTTCCACTTGTAGGACCTGTTTCTTTCGCACCCTGCCGGCCTCTGTTTACTTGAGTGGAACGCGTTCTAAGAACTTTTTTTTTTTTGACTGGACTGCTACACACACACAGAGAAGAGAACGCCATCTTTCTCTGCGAAACTCTGTCACCCCGTAGCATATTTCTTTATGTGCGTCCCTTTACAGTTTTCACGTAGCGCTATCCGATCACGATCTTTGTAAACACGTTGTTTTCTCTGTTGTTAGCTTCACACAGTCGAACTTAGGCACACCCAAAACGACAAAGACCGCGACAGTGATCAATCCAATACTCGCGACTGCGCGCTAATTTTTCGGTTTCTTTTCTTTTCGTTCCCTTTTCTTCCCTTTCTGTTCACGTTTTTCCCCAGTAACTCGTTCTCTTAATACACCAGTTTCACCGGTGATTTTTCTCCACTCTCAACAGTATTTAAATTCAACCGCTGAAGCGATAGCTGCTTGAGCAGAAAAGCAAGCACACCCAACCAAAATCTCTCCCTCCCCTTTCTTCCCTCAAAACGCAAGCAGACGCGTCAACGATGGACTCAGACTCGGAGAACGTCTTCGTTCAGCTCCCGGATGAGCCGCTGACGACCAAGGAATTGCTGGTCAAGACGCTGCGCATTCTCATTCCCACCGATGTGAGTAACCTGTTGTGGATGTCAACGCAGACGGTGACACTGGCTTTTGTGGGAAACTACCTGGGCCCTGTGGCGATTGCACAGTACAGTGCGTCCATCATTATCTTCAACATGTTCGGATTCTCAATTATTCAAGGTTTCGGTGCGGCCATCGATACCATCTCTTCCCAAGCGTTCGGCCGCGACGCGCGGTCCCCTGTTGTGGGCGAGACCCTGCAGATGGCACTGGCGCTGGACGCCGTGCTCGGCTTTTTCCTGTGTATCATGTTCATGAACATCCGGCCCCTGGCAGTGCTGTTGTTTGGGGAGGAGGTTGGTCTCGGCGTGTCCACGTTCCTGAAGTTCAGTCCTCTCTATTTGATGGTGCAGGTGCTCGCCGGTACCATGAGCAAGACTATGTTCGCACAGAAGAAACCGGGTATCGTCGCAGCTGCAAACGGCGCAGCGGCTGTGTTGTGTCCGATTGCGAACTACTTCTTGACACCGCTAGGTCTTGGTGGAGCTGTCATGGCTCTCACCGTCACCATTGGTGCAGCGTGTGTGGCGTACATTGCAGCCGCACTGTACCACCCGGCAGTGATTATCCGCCTGGCCCCATGGCCGACTCCACGGCTGCGCGACAAGCAGGCGTGGCGCGAGTTCTTCGCGGTTGGCGTGCCGTCGTTGCTAGCCACCTGCGCAGAGTGGTGGGCATTTGAAGTGCAGGCGGTGCTTGCTGGACGCATTTCTCCACTGGCACTCGCCATTCACGGTGTGGCGATGAACTTGGTTGGCCTTCTGTTCTCAGTCGCGCTCGGTATTTGCGTGGCCGCCAGCGTCATCATTGGCAACTCGCTTGGCGGCAACAGACCCGTGCAAGCTCGCCAGTTTGCCTACTTTATCCTCGTTGTGGATGTTGTGGTGGGCATCGTGACGGCTGCCATCATGATCACATTTGGCGGTCACATTTCGAGCCTCTTCTCCGACGATGTAGCGGTCGTCTCCGGTGTGGAGAACATCATGGTGTACATTGTGCTCGTCCACGTTGGTGACTCGGTGCAGTTCTGTCTCCAGGGTATCTACCGTGGTGGCGGTAAGCCGAAGGAGGCTGGCATCGCTGTTCTGCTGACGCTGTGGGTGGTTGGTGTGCCGGCCTCGTGTCTGTTTGTGCTCGTCTTCCACTCTGGCGTGGTCGGATGCCTGCGTGGTCTGCTGGTCGGCTTCCTCTTTGAGATTCCTCTCCTGTTTTACGGCATGACACGCTTTGACTGGCAGCAGCTGGCGCGCAAGGCCCACAAGCAGGCCATCATTGACCAGCTCCCCGAGGAGCTCGTGACAGCCGAGCTGACGACACCACAGGTGGAGCGCCTTGCTCAGCAGTTCCCCACATTTTCGTCCGCGTGCAATGATGCCACCTCGCTCGGTGACAAGGACGACGATCATGCCGTCGGTCACGTTGAGCGCCGCGTTGACGAGGAGGACACGCCGCACACGCGCAAGCCTTCGCGCGCACCGTCCGAAGACGGCAGTTCCGACCGCGTGACGTGCCGCGACGAGGAGGCGCTTCCTGAGGGCAAGCCGTAGCTGTACGTACTGTTGTGCGAATGGATATATATCCAGAATCTGTGTTTCGTTTTTTTTTTTGGTTTCGCCGATTGAGTCGATGATGTTTCACTCACTTCTGTTCATCGCTCTCACTGGCACGCCTCCACCACGACACATGGGAGGAGCGCCGTGCACCAACTGCCGCGAGCAACAAAGATAAAGCAACATGGACAGGAACTCGTTGCTATTCTTGCGCCAGTGTCGGTTAACATTTTTTTTTCACCATTTGATTTAAAAGCAAGAGACAATAAAAACAACAACAGACCAGCATACTTGATTCCCCGTTTCTGCGACTTCTGAGCCCTCTGCGGCTCTCAACGTTTGTCGTTTGTCCGCCGCCCCACCTTCCCTTCTGCCGCCCCCTTTTTTTTGGTGCCAGCGATGCTTGTTCGGTGTGGCGCGCACGGGAGCCCCCTCCGCCGTCGGCGCAATGACCTCCTTCCAGGCAGGGGAAGGACTCTCACAACTTTTCTCGTTCGTCCTGGCCACTCGTCCATGTCCCTCTCACCACACCGCACCCCGTTTGGTCTCCTCTCTCTCTCTCTCTCCACCCCTCACTCTCTTGAGTGTTTTCCAAGTAGTTGCTGCAACACATAGCTGAACAACTGCCTGACCTCTCCCCCTTTTTTTGAGCCTTCCTCTCACTCCAACAACCACGCCCACGCGCGAACTCACCCACAAGTTGACGACCCTTGTTGGCGACGATGGACTCAACGACCACAGCGTCGGTGATCACGAGCGAGGTGTACAACCAGGCTGAAGCGATCTTCAACATTCTCCAAAACAAGGAGAAGCTGGTTTCGTTTCTCGACTGCACGACGCTGCTGCGCGGCATGGGGATGAACCCCACCCACGACGACATGGACCGCTTGAAGGATCGAATGTCGGAGCCGATCTTGAAGCTCGAGCAGTGGCGTCGTGAAGAAGAGCTGCGCCGCGAGAAGGAGCGCAGACTGGAGGAGGCGCGGGACAAGAAGAAGCGAGGGACGTCTGTGAGCGGCAAAGGCGCCGGCGCGGGGAAGAAGTCTGTTGTGGAGGCGGCTCTGGACACCCAAGAGAAGCCCGTCAAGATTGTGCCCGCGGAGGAAATCAAAAATATCGATTGGAACATCTTCATCAGCTGCACAGAGGAGATCTTCCGCGATGCTTCCCGGGAGGAACGGGCCGTGCTGGCGGCGATCAAGACGTTCCACGTGGAGGACGAGTCACCCGTGATGACGCGCGACCGCCTTGTGGAGATTGTCACGAGCAACGGCGACAACATTCTCACGCCGGCAGAGATCAAGCAGCTCATCACCGTTCTCCCCGAGGAGTGCACCTACGAGGAGCTGGCCGCGCGTATTCAGGGCACGTATGTGCCTCCGTCCAAGGAGGACCTTGACCGCGTGGCAGCCCAAGCACTGGAAGAGCAGCGGCAGCGTGCTGAGGCTGAGAAGGTCGCTGCGGCTGCCGCCGACGATCCACTAGCGGGGCTGTAAACACAGAGCCTTTGCATGTAAAATACACACCCACAACAACAACATCAACAAAGGAAAAACAAAAGAAGAAGGAAGAGCTCACACTCTCACAACAGCACCTCTGACTATCGTCACGCGATGCGTTAATTCCACATCACACTGCCCAGAGCATTTTTCCTCATTGATTCTCCGAGGCGGCCGCCTCGTTCTTGTTACTTCCACATCTGTGAGTGTGTTTCACTAACCTGAACACAGAGCTCGCATTCGCCACCTCAACCCTTGCTCTCTCTCTCCTCCATCTTTTTGTCCCTCTCGACATTCGCAGAGCACACACACGCACACACGTACAGAGAGACACAGACGTTTATACCCCCAGCAGTTTCTGTCTTAGCACGTCCCCCTTTTCGCTACACTGCTCAGATCGCTTCCTCTCCGTTTCTTGACTCAGTTTTTCTCGACACAGACTCAACACACAAAGATGTCCGGCATGAACCTCATCGTCAACATCACGTGCAACCCGCCCGTCATTTCCATCTTTGGCCCCATCAAGGAGAGCACGGTGGACCGTCTGAACGAGACGCTGCCGAACGCGTGCTCGACGACCAACACGGGCAAGGTGCCGTTTGCGTTGGTGCGCAAGGAAGACCCCCCGCACTGGTATGGCGAGCTCCGCACTCAGTTTGCCAGCGAAGACATTGGCACCTCCCAGGTGTTCGTGTCCCTTCTGGACGCTCTCGAGGAGGAGGGCTCGTGGAAGCTGCGTGGTAGCACCACCATGAACCACGACGGCGACAAGATCACGTACCGCTTCTTCTTTGTCCGCGGCTCCGATTAATACAAGAGAAGGAAAAAGGAAACGCACACTGCTGCCCTTTCCCTTTTTTTTTCGTCCCTTTTCTCTTTCCCTCCCCCAAATATGTTGTGTCGACCAGCGCAAATACAGCGATGACGCATACACGTGCACACGCGCACACGCGCGCCGATGCGGCCTGGCAACGAAGACACACGCATACACGCACACCACGAAGGGCATGCTTGCCGACGTTCTCGGACGTCGTGGGCAGTGGTGACTTGCACGCCTGTGATCTCGGTGCTGCACCTTCTCCATCCGTTGTGTTGTCTGTTGGTTCTTAAGCTGCCTCCCTCACTGGGCGCGTTGTGTGCTGCTTGGTGTGCTTCGGCCATGATGTAAAGTACGTACACCAACTAATCCCTTTTTTTTTCTTGATTATTGTTTTTCCTCTCTTCGCGTGTCCCTCTCTCTTCCCACCGTTCTTGCCGCTCGCGCAAAAAACAAGCAACTTGCAAAGTGTGTGGAAGAAGCAGGAACGAGAGAAAAAAAAAAAGAGGTGGTATGCGAAGACATGCAAAGCAGAATAATATCCCGAATGTGTGCCAGGTGAAACAATCAAGCAACAAGGACAACAAATGTACCAAGCTGAAATCGGAAGAAGGACCATGACACACACAAAGAGTGTGATGCGTGTGTTTCTCACCAGCAACAACGGGCGCGTACATGTCACCCACCGTCTTTATGAGGGAAAAAGAAGAATGATCGCCGTTAATGGGAGTACAATAAGGGGTGTTTCCCTTGTGGCCCATTTATGCCTTGGCCTATCTGTCCTGTCGCATCGGTGACGCCGCCAGTTGACAGCACCGCTTTTTTTTTTTTTTCATTCCTTGCTCCGCACGCACCGTCGAGTGGGTCTTGGGTGAACGAGCACCATTGCCATTCCTTTCCGACCATTCCTCCTTTTGGCTTCTCCTATCACTTTCCCTCCGTTCCTCTTTACCGTTTTCTTTTTCTGTTGCATCCACTCGCAAAGAACATCAGGAGCAATAAGGATAAACAACAACAACAAACCCGATCCAGCGGGGGTGTGGTCCATTGTTTTGACACACGTGGGCCCGTCTGTTGGCTGCGATGGACGACTCCTCTGTGTGGCCGAGGAGCGTTTCTTTTTGCCCGCCTGCTTTGCTCATGGCTCTCGATGAGGAGGCCTCAGTGACGCGGCTGCCACACAGCCTTATGGAGACGTGGGCCCAGGCCTGGCGCGATGCCCTGTCGCTCGCACAGCCGATGGGTGCGCGCTCGGAGAGCACACACGGACCCGCCCCGGTCAGCGTGAAGCCACCTACGCAGAAGTTGGACACAGCAGAGTTCTTCGCCATTTCGGCGCAGCTGGAGCGCGTGAACAAGGACATTGAGTCTTCGCGTCCGCTGGAGCTTCGCGAGCGCGTCAAGGCACTGGCTGTGGATGAGCTCGACCAGCACATGTTTGACACTTTGATGCCCTCGCAACGCGCACAGGGGCGGCAAGTCGTGCAGTTCTTCACGGCCCGTCAGTACGAGCTGGCACTGCCGTGCCTGCTGCAGCTGGTGAACGACTGCCCGGCGGAGAAGCGCACGGCTGCCCTGTACAACAACGAGGCCGTCTGCTACTACCGCCTCGAGCGTTGGCCCCACAGCAAGCTGGCCTGTGAGCGCGCCTTGTCGCTGTACGCGGACCTGGATGTGTGCCGTCGGCGACTGGCGCGCATCGCCCTCGCCATGGGCGACCCCGCGGCCGCCACCGCCGAGGCGCTCCCCTACAAGCAGGCTCCTCAGTGGGCCGGCGAGTGGCGCGCCATCAAGGCCTACGAGGCCTACACGCTCCTGCTCCACTCGCAGCAGTACGCGCACGCCATGAGGGAGCTCGACGCGCTCCTCGCGGCGTTTCCCTGTGCCGCCTTCGAGAGCCTCAAGGTGCAGCTCCTGTCCATTGAGAGCACCCCCGAGGCGGTCGCCTACGGGCGAGCCGCACGCGTGCGCTACCCCTTCTCCACGGACCTTTGCTTCTGGGAGGCTGAGCTGGCCTTCCACAGCGCGAGTACCGCCGCTGCCCTGCACGAGGTGATCAAGATGCTTCAGACGGCCTCGGCGCCAAAGACGGACACGCGGTTCCGTATGTCTGAGCTGCGCGCCCGCGCGGACCTGGCCGTGCTCACCCACGTTGAGGCGCTTGAACACGAGGCGCGCTGGGAGGAGCTGGCGACGGCGTGCGCGTCCTGCTTGGAGCAGCGCCACATCCTGCATGACGGCATGAGGCTCGCCCTCTACGCCGCGCGCGCCGCCGCTCTCACGCACACCCGCCAGTGGTACGGCGGCCTTGACGACGCTCTCCGCGCGTCCAACTACACAGAGAGTGTCGCGCAGAAGGCCGCGCTCCTGCTGCTGGCCAGTCAGTGCGAGGAAGGGCTGCAGCGCTTCAAGGACGCGTTGCACCACGCCGAGCAGTCCCACCGCCTCGCACCGTCCGCCAGCACGGCCGCTCGCATCCGCACACTGCAGGGTCTCTTCACACAGTACACAGAGCGGCGCCAAGCGCGCGAGCGAGAGCAGCAGCAGCAGGCGAGGCAAGAACCTTTCACACCGGCTGACGGCACATACGACGAGGACGAACCACGTCACAGCACCCACGACCACTCGTCCACACCCATCTCACGGAGTGCGTCGATGAAGGCGCATTTCGACGCGCTCGGCGTGGCTGAGTCGGCCACCGCGTTGGAGGTGCGGCGTGCGTACCGCGCGCTGGCACTGCGCTGGCATCCCGATCGATGGAGCGGTGCCACAGCCGGTGAAGCCGCGGCGGCGGAGCAGCGGTTCAAGGAGGTGCAGCACGCATACGAGGCTGTCATGGGTACGCTCTCACTATGACTGTGTCCACCCGCATTCCTCTTCTTCTTTTTCTCTCCCACTTTTTTTTTTGCCTATTGCCACATCGACTGAGACACAGAATTTATTAGGCCACTCGCCCCCCTCTCCTCCCTTCCACCCGAGGCAGACGAAACGTCCCTCAGCTCACACACACAGACACACTCATGCACCATTTCACACCACACTCTTTCTCTTCTCTCCTCGTCCTGCGCACGCGCTCTTCGTTGCACACTCACTAGTATACTGTCTTTACTTTTTTTTGTTGGCGGTGACCTTACACGCCCCCCCCCCCCCTTGGCTTTCGCCTCCTATTGATTCTTTTCTTATTTTCTGCCAAATACATAGCGACAGCTTGCACAGGCAGCAATTGCAACAACAAAACAAATATATTACAAACACTATTCACTGGGTAACCAGTTCCGTATTGTTTTCTTTTCTTTTGCGATTATTGTCTCTGTGCCACCATGGGCTTGCTGACGACTGGCGGCCTTCCCATGCGCTGGGGCACGGATGCGAACAACAAGGCCATTCCCCACGTGAGTGCGCACGGCATCCAGCAGTTTCTGAACGTGTTCAAGAAGCTGAAGGATAAGGACAACAGCCCTTTTTTGTGGGGCGAGGAGCTAGAGCACCTCTACGTGCATGTCGAGGACGGGAAAGCCTATCTTGACGTTGACGCCGCCGCGCTGATGGACCGCATGAGCGCACAGCCTGACTGCGATGCGGTCTGGCATCCCGAGTACGGCGCGTATATGCCCGAGAGCACGCCCAAGCACCCCTACTCGCTCTCCGTGGAGAGCCTGTGCTCTGTGCAGGCGAACATGGTGCACCGCTATCGTCAGCTTGACGAGTGCGCCGGACCGGGCTCCTTCGGCGTCACGCTTGTCACATTTCCTGCGATGGGCGTCGGCAAGTTCCTGACCTCGGACAGCACCGAGTCGCCGTACTCGCAGTCTCTCTTCGTCCCTGATGCGGCGATCAACCCCACCCACCCCCGATTTGCGAACCTGACCGCCAACATTCGCCTGCGTCGCGGGCGAAAAGTGTGCATCCAGGTTCCGCTCTATATCGACACCGACACCATGGAGAAGACGGTGGACAAGCGCCTGAACATTGACTACCACCCGCGCAACAAGGACATCGACTGCGGTGTCAAGGAGGACAAGAAGAAGAAGACGAGCAAGTTTGGCCCCGCCACGCCGACCGAGTCGACTGAGGAGCCGGATGCCCCCGCTGTGGAGGCCGCCAGCGAGGACGTGCCCTACAGCCCCATCGACCCCCGCGAGAAGCAGTACCCCGCGGCCGCGGCCCTGACGCACCTTTTTACGCCCGCCACGATGTACTACTACGGCCAGTACTTCACGGACCAGCAGCGCGACAATGTGAAGAAGCGCTACGACGCCTGCCCGTGCCCGGTCCCGTCGGTGAGCCACCCCTGCATCTACATGGACTGCATGGCGTTCGGCATGGGCGACTGCTGCCTGCAGGTCACGATGCAGCTCAAGAACATCCACCAGGCCCGCCACATCTACGACCAGCTCGCCTGCCTGTGCCCGGTGTTCCTCGCGCTCAGCGCCGCCACGCCCTTCCAGAAGGGCTTGCTGTGCGACTCTGACGTACGCTGGCTCACCATCGCGGCCTCCGTGGACGACCGCAAGCGCGAGGAGGTGCCGCGCATCGTCAAGTCGCGCTACGACTCCATCTCCGTCTTCATTAGCGACGAAACGGCCAATCTGGACGAGTTCAACGACTCGCCGATTGAGATCAGCGAGTCTTTCTACGACGTGCTCACCGCCAACGGCGTCGACAGCCGCCTTGCCAAGCACGTCTCGCACCTCTTCATCCGTGACCCGCTCGTCATGTACGACCAGATGATCGACATTGACGACAACACCCACAGCACGCACTTTGAGAACATTCAGACCAGCAACTGGCAGACCGTGCGCTTCAAGCCACCGCCGATGGAGGAGAACTCGGGCATCGACTGGCGCGTTGAGTTTCGCGTGCTCGAGATCCAGCCGACTCCGTTCGAGAACGCCGCCTTCTCTGTCTTCATTGCGCTCCTCACCAAGGCGATCACCAAGTACAAACCGACCTTCTACACCAAGATGTCCATCGTGGACGAGAACATGGGCCGCGCTCACCGCATCAACCCGTCCCACGAGCTGTACGTGATGCGCAAGGACATTTTTGCCACGCACATCAGCAGCAGCGACGCCGAAAACGAGAAGCTCTCCGTGGACGAGGTCATGAACGGCAAGGAGGGTGGCTACTACGGCCTCATCCCCCTCGTGCGCCGCCTTATCGCCGACGAAAAGATGGAGAACCCGCTGCTGACACAGTACCTCAACTTTCTGTCCATGCGCGCGGCCGGAACGATCCCCACCGCGGCGCAGTACCTGCGAAAGTTTGTCACGACGCACCCGGACTACAAGCACGACTCCCGTGTCTCGTCCAAGATCGCGCACGACATTGTGAAGCACGTGCACGACCTCGCGCTTGGCCTCGTCACGGACGACAGCTACTTGCCGATGGCCAAGTTTGCCGAGACAAGTGCCAAGGACATGAGCCGCAAGCGCACGCGCGAGGAGGACGACAAGTAAGCGTGCATCGCCTGTGCGCCATTGACCCCACACGCGCACGTGCACACATCCGCAACGCCGCGAAGTGCATGGCTTGGCTCCGTCTGTTTTTTCTTGTTTTACACCCTATTTCAAACCCCCTTGGTCAAATTCCTTTAAACACAAATCCACCAAGAAAAAAAAAAAAGACCATGTCAACACGCGCGTGAAAGAAGGAGAGCGCCACCACCGAGCACCTCTCGTACCCTTTCTACTCGCTACGCCTCCTCTAGTGAATTGTACGTCACACACTGGCCACAAACTTTAGTGAGGCTGTGTGACACACTACACCGTGCAGTTCTTCTCTGTTCTTTTTTTTTAAAGACGTTTTCAGACATGCAAGCAGCGCTTGCGCGTCGCACTGATTTTGCCATGACAGCTGCATACAATTTCGTGCTCTCTCACAATTCTTCCAGACCATCAACAACCCACTCACTCTCTTCCCCTGTCTTTCACCGGTGCCAGCTTTCCCCCCTTTTTACACTTCAACTTTCTCTCCCCTCCTCGGTGCGTATCACAATGGGTTGCTGCGGCAGCAAGAACAACCACCCTCCGAGAGATGGCGGTCACCGTCCGCCTCCGCCGAACGGCCAGCAGCACGGCGGTGGTCCGCACGGCGATGGCGGTGGTGGTCGCGGTGGTGGTCACGGCGGTCGCGGTGCTCACGGCGGAGGTGGTGGTCGCGGCGGACGCGGCGGTTACTAAGAGCCGCGACCACCGTGTGCTGAACACAGTAGAGCAGTCCGTGCGAGCAGGGGGTGTTTATGTTGGCGACGCAAACGTGGGGCTCCACGACACCCTCCTCCCTGTGACCGCACAGCGCACGGTGGCAGCGACGCGTTCCCTCGCGCTCCTTATTTCCTTTCGTACTTTTTTCCACCCCCTTGAGTGCTTCGCGGACAAACAGCGAAGACACCACCCAACTGGTCAAATACCACACCAACTCCAGCGCTAAATACTTGTTTCCCCCACCCCCTTTCGCTTGCTTGCTTTTGACGCGGACGCAGGCGCGCGGCACACGCCGATGTCGTGGCGATCGCAGGTGCTGTACCGAGCACTTGGCCACGTCGAGCGCCTGCCCCGTGCGACTGCAACTTCCCCCCTTTTCTCTTTTTCGTATATTTTTGTTTCTCCTGTTTTCCTTCTGTTTTCCTTCTGTTTTCCATGTGTTTTCCATGTGTTTTCCCACCGTGCTTACTAGCACGCAAAGAAACTTGATCCCTCCCCATTGGCACTGACCACACCGCGCGCTCTCTTCTGCGTGGCGCTGCAGTTGCCGCGTCTCTGCCACGGATGCCTCGTCGAATCCTCCTTGCCTTTCAACTGGCGGGCTTGCGTCCAGGTACTTGTACGCACAGATGTGACCATTTGCAGCCTGTCTCCGTCCTCCCCCAACTGCAGGAACATGCGGTTGCATGTCGGCTCCCACCTCCCTCTTTTCCGCACACCGTTCTGCTCATTCTCCGTTTCCATTTTTTACTTCAAGCCCAGTGTTTGCTTAGCTCACCTTGCGCTTATCAGTTGTCCGCAGCGATGGGCTGCCTGAACTCCAAATCATCTACCGCCGACGGCAAGGGCGAGTCGAAGCTGCCCGCGAAGGACATGAAAAAGGCCGCACCTGCGAATCCTGCCGCAGCGAAAAAGGCCCCAGCGCCGAAACCGGCCGAGGCCGCCGCACCTGCCAAGCCTGCCACCGCACCTGCCAAGGCTGAGAAGGCGGCGACCCCCGCTTCTGAAGAGACGCCTGCACCGCTCCCAAGTGCCACGACGAAGCCCGATGTCGTCGTTCCTGCCGACACGGCGGACACGCACCACGACGAGCCCGCCGACAGCTCCGCACCGCCATCAATCGTAGCGACGACGCCGCCATCCGTGGCAAAGACCTCTGTGAACGACATGGATGCCTCCGCGGAGCAGGTCCTGGAGGCCCCGCCCAGTGGGGGTGCCTTGGCGGAGATCGTGCGCCATCAGGTCGAAGACTACGAGGCTCAGCACCACGGAGACGACAGCAAGGATTCACCACAAGCCGACGAAGAAGCCGCGTTGGCAGCCACCGATCAGGATGACTCGACTGTTTTGGCTCAGGACGCGGAGGACATCAAGGAGGCGGCAAGGTCGTACAACGCGAGCTACAAGGAGCGCATGGGCCACCTCAGGGCACCGCGCAGCGAGGACAAGGCCGCACCGTTCATTGGGTTTGCCTTGGCGGACAACATCAAGGAGGGCGTGCTGGTGGTTGACGGCGTATTCCACGAGGGCCCGGCCTACCAGGTTGGCGTCGATGTGGATCATGAGTTGGTCAGCATTGCGGGGCGGGCAGCCAAGACCGTGCTCGGCACGCGTGAGCTCGTCTCACGGTTCTGCCATCCAGGCCACATCACAAAGTTTAAATTTCGCAACCTCAAGGGCATCACGTACGAGGTGCCACTGTACGTACTGACGGCAGAGAAGAAGTACGAAGGTAAACCGTACTTTTTTGACACCACTGCGCACGAGATCACCCAGAGTGACCGCCTGAAACAGTCGTGGCGCGAGTCGTCCTCACCGAGCCCGTGAGCCAGGCCAACATGACAACTGCAGGCAAGGCTCTCCCACCTTTTTTTTTTTCCCTTTTCTCGTTTGACTGCAATTTTATCGCGTTTCATTTGGCGCTTGCTTTGCTTTGTTTACTTTCGGCTAAGCCGTTACCCTGTAGAACCGCCTGTTATCTCCCTCCCTCTTTTTTAAAGTCTTCGTGCGTGACACTGAAGAGAACTCCCAAGAAGCTCCCATTTCTTTTTCCTCTTTTGCACATATCCACCACCTATCGACCTCGCAACACAGATGTGTAGTCCTTTTTTTTTCTTTTCCTTTTCGCTTTGACGTATGCTTTCCTTCTTTTGATTCTGTCCGCACAGCCGTTCGTGCATCACGCCTACTTCGTAACGAAACCACAACATTGCATGGACAATGTGCCTGCATGCCGCATCGTTGCGACGCTCACGTGCATTCTCAGATTTGTGTGCTCGGGCAGATACGGATGCACACCAGAAGGAGCACTCGCATTTGGTGTGGTTAGTCTCACACTGCTCTTTTTCATCGCCAACACAGACAAGTGGTAGAGTGCCCACGCAGAGACCGCTCTTCTCTTTCTTTCTGTCCTTTCTACTCCTCGGTCATCTTTCTCTCCGCCATCTTCTCTCTCTCCCCTACCCGTTTGCTGTGCCCGAACCACCATGCGAGTGAACACACACACACACAAACATATAGTCAAACCGTTTTTTTTGGCAACATGGCTCATCCACTCACCGCCTCTGGCACCAAGATCGTGTTTTTGGACTGCGACGGCGTTGTCTCCCCGTTCGGCGCGCCGTCTGCAAGCTTCTTTTCGCCCGTGCACATGGCACGCCTGAAGCGTATTCTTGATGCCACCGGAGCCAAGATGGTGCTCAGCTCCTCCTGGCGCGTCTCCGACTTTGGCCGCACCGAGGTGACGAAGCAGCTTGTCGCAAATGGCATGCCCTCGTTCATCGGGTGCACACCCGATATTCCCAACCGCTCACGCGCCTGGGAGATTCTAACCTGGGTGGAAGAGAACAAGGACAGGCTGAAGATCGTCAACTTTGTCGCCCTGGATGATATTTACCTGTCGGCACTGGCACCAAACAGGCTCTTTTTCGAGAAGCACGCTATCCACACCGAGGGTACCGCGGGCCTCACCGACGCAGACGTTGAGGCAGCCATTGCTTTGCTGGACGACAGCAACAATTTTTGATGTCCTCCAATTGTTTTGCCCTCCTTCATGAACCGCTACATCTTTAAACACACATCACGCAATGCGTCAAAAAGCTACAACACCGCAAATGCGATCAACCCGATCACTGGAAAGACCCCACAAAACACCCAGCCTTGTCGCTCTTGTAGCTGGCACTGGACACACCCACACCTGCACCCACATCCACAAACATACTCTCCGTTGTTCTTCACCTTCTTCTTCTTCCTCTGTAGTCTTTTCAGGAATGAATTACCCTTACGGACTTCAGCCGCGCACCTTCCAGCTGAGCAAGCGCGAATGGGCTGCGCCAGGAGTTAAGGTGTCAACGGTGGGGCCAACCTCCGCCCGTGCGCTGGCACTCACCGATGGCACGTCGCACGCGGACACTGTTCCCCACCGAGGCCGTACCCAAATTGTTCCGCAACCGCCGAGCACCTCTCCACAGAAGCGCGGTGCGCCACGCCGATCGTTCATGTCCGTGACGGACTGGTCGGTCTCGGCTGAAGACGGTACGAACGCGAACAATTTGTACAAGTCCCGCAAGCTGCACCACTTGCCGCCGATGACATCACCCCGCACCCACCGCTCGTCTGCCGTGCGTGCCCGCTCGTCTGCCGTGCGTGCCCGCTCGCTGATCCGCGCGAACCAGCAGGCGGCGACACACTATGAACAAGCCTTGGAGGCCGCTGAGCGCCAGACGCTCGAGCACGATGAGCTGCGTCAGCGCCGGCAGCTCGACACCTGGCAGCAAGCAGAGCTCGCAGAGCTCAACGAGCCAAGCCCGCCGTCCGCGGAGCTCGAACGAGGCGAGCGCGAGGTGATCGAGGACCGCCCGTTCCACACCCTCTACAGCGAGGAATTTGACGCTGGCCGCCCGCTCCCGCCAGACACGGACGCTGAGCCGCGCGACCGCTACCCAGAGGAAGCGCATGAGGACGCCTCGCGCACGCCCACGCCGCCTCCGTTGCCCACTCTCTGTGAGTGCCACCAGTGGCAAGACGTGACGGACTGCCGTCGCCAGATTGCCCACGACCTCGTCGAGGACCTGCTCAGCTACTGGGATGCGGAGGCCGAGGTAGTGGACGACGTCTGCGAGCCCGCTTCCGGCGAGGGGGCACCGCGGCAGGCCACCACCACCACCACGGACTGTCTCTGCACAACGACCTCCGACATTGACGAGTGCCGCCACCACCAAGCTGCAGATCTCGTCGCGCTCATTCTCGCTGGCGTGGTTGCCGACACAGTACCCCCACAAGAAGCGACAAGTGATGCGCTGCTGGAACTGCGCCGACATGAGGCCGAAGTACTGGTCGACGAGGTGCTCGCCTCCGTCCCCGTCGAAACACCGTGCACGTGCAAATCGGCAACTGATGTACAAAACTGCCGGCAAGTGTTCCTATCCGCTCTAGTTGAAGATGTCCTGGCCGACTATGTGTAAATAGAAATGAGTGATGCTGTGAGCTTGCCAATACGCCCTTCGCGGCACGTTACACGCCATGCATCGCTGAGCGAAGAAAAGAGAAGAAAACGCAAAACACTTTCAAGTATTTGCACCATTTAAACATACACCACCCCTTGCGCCGCCGAACATTTGGCCGTGCTACCTCCTTGTTGTCTCACAAGAGTCCTTTTTTTCTGTTTTACGAGCACCTTGTCTAAACAAACATACAAACACATGTATGAATGATTGACTGCACACAATAAAAGAAGTTGTGACATTTCTGGTAGGTCACTGCTCAACTGCTGTTTTTTTTTTTTTTACGGCACAGTCAAGGCTGACAGCCCACGCAGTTTTCGTGTTTCGCTTCCGTGTGTCAACAAATGCGGTGCCCAGCGTTCTGCTGCCAAGAGCTACACGTCGCTCCTCACTCTGCTTCTGTGCCGGCGGTTTCTCTCGACTCATCCGTGCCGGCTGTTTGTGGTATTCTTTCGCACCGACACCCAATCAACGCTCCCTTGCCTCCCTCACCTGTATGCAACTTTCACCTGTTTTTTTTTCTTTCCCTCAAGAAGACTTCATCGCGATTTCACGATCGAACTCCCTTAATCTTCTTTTTTTTTTTCTAAGATGTCTCACACGGCGACTGAACGTGCAGTGCAGGTTGACGACGCTCTGCGCCACGTTGGCGGCTCTGCTTATCAAGGGCCGCTGATGAACGGCATCAAGGACGGCCACGGCACCTACACTTCGCTCGATGGGCGTGTCTACGTCGGCGACTTCAAGGCAGATGTGAAGCACGGCCACGGCACTTTGACATGGAGCGACGGCAGTTGCTACGAGGGTGGGTGGTGCGCGGACATGGCGCATGGGGAGGGCATGCTCATGTGCGCCGATGGCCGGGAGTACGGTGGCCAGTGGGAGTCCGGCACACTGCTTGTCGACGACGCCTACGTGTCGTTCGAGGACCTGATTCGTGACTCGACCGCTGGTGCCTTCTCCGCCAGCGATGAGGACGAAACAGACTCCACCGCGGACAGCTGCGCACCGACAGAGGCACATGAGCCCGTGACCGACAACGACGGAGGCGTCGACCTTTCTAAAGTGGATCTGTCTTGCAAGACAGACCTCTCCGACCTCTCCGCCGTGCCCGGCGTGCGTGACGTGCAAGTGGTGATCGTCAATCACACGGATGTGAGCAACATGACGGCGCTGCGGGGAAGCGACAAGGTTGTCAAACTGTACGCTGCGAACTGCCCCAAATTTGTCGATTTTCCTCTCCTGGCGCGTGGCGCACGGCTGGGAGTAGTGGACATCAGCCACACCGCCGTCCACAGCGTTGAGTCCTTGTACGACATGCGTTACCTTGTGTTCCTCGACGTGAGCAACTGTCCGGCCCTCAGCAGCGTGGACCCCCTGAAGAAGTGCCGCAAGATGAAGACGCTCAACGTGAGCCACACGGCCGTCTCCGACCCGCGCGTTCTCCGTCACATGCAACGCCTCACCTCCCTTGACGCGAGCCACTGCGCGCAACTCGCCGACCTGAGCCCTGTGCCGCACTGCCGCGAACTGGAGAAGCTGGACGTCTCCGACACGGCTGTGAGCGACCTCGGTGCGCTCCGCAACATGACTGGCCTCACCTCGCTCAACGTGTCCGGCTGCAAAGCGGTCAAGGATATTTCCTTCCTGGATCAGTGTCTCCAGCTGACCAATCTGGACGTCTCCAGCACGGCTGTCTCCGGCCTCGGCCCACTGGAGCGTATGCGATGCCTTGAGATCCTGCGCGCGGAGAACTGCGCCGAGCTGCACGACTTGGCCTTCCTGAAGGGCTGCTCCGACCTGAAGGCACTCTACGTCTCTGGCTGCCCCAAGGTGACGGACCTCACCCCGCTGATGGGCTGCACCAAACTGGCGCACTTGGACGTGTTCCCCCCGGGAAAAGTACCTGATAACCAGCGGCGATTGGTCCGTCGCCGCACGTTGGCTATTGGGTACATAAAACGGGAACCGTGGTCCAAACGGTACGGGACGCCCCTCTAGGTTGCGATGGAGGACTAAAGGCGGACAGCTTGGACACGCCTTTGGAAGGGGTAGATGTATCATTCAAAGGTGCTACCTGACTCAGGGAGCTTAATGAAAATGAGTAGGCCTTTTCTTTCTTTTTTCGTCACCATTCGTGGTGCTTTGTTCTTGGGCACGGGCCGGCCCCTCCCGTGCACAGAGGCGTTGTGCACTACGGAGTTTTTTCTTTCTCCTTTTTTTTTTTTTTTTTTTTGGGATGTGGGACTGCACTCGAGTACCCAGCAGACGAGTAGGCTTCTGTTTTCCTTGGCACGGGCCGGCCCTCCGGTCGTCTTTCTTCTTTGTCGGCACAGCGAGCGGAGACTTTCATTTTTTGTACTTTTTTTCATTTTTTCTTTTCCGGATTAGCATTAAAACCCTCCAGCGTAGCTGGATCAAGGGGATATGTCGAGCCTGTGTGCCTCTTCTTTGAGGTGTAGGCCACCCGACAGTGTATACACGGTCACTCGTTGGCTGAAATAGGCCAGCGCGTTACGCGGGCACGCAGGAGGAGTATCGTGTCTCTGAACCCGGGCGCTTTACGCGCGGCAGGAGCTTATCCGGCTCATATCTGCCGAAGTCCGTTCGCGAAAAGATTAGAAAAAAAAAAAAAAAAACTTGGACGTGTCCAGCACGGGCGGAGATATGTCTTCAACCCACGGTGAGTGACGCACCCTTCTTCATTGCTCCCCGTCACTTTAGTTGACTACCTCGGCTACCACTGTCCTCGTCCCTCGAATGACTTCCACGCTCCCAACCACCTCTCTTCACTCTTCCACTTGACTCCTCCCACACTCTGCTCCTAGTTTGTTTCTTCACTGCATGTGTCAGATCTGACAAGCACAAACTCATTCACGAGGCACTCACCTAAGTTGGAGACTTGCAAGTGAACCCATTCTTTGTCACCATTCACTTGTCACTACCCTATTCCCTCGTTCCCCTGTCCGCCACACTCGGTGGCCACCAAAGAGTGCCTGACTTCTTGGGGGTGAGGTGAGCGAGTCGCCCCTCGTGCCTGGTTTCCTTTTCTCATGCTCACAGCGGTCGTTTCTG
>JASANQ010001145.1:0-43007 GCA_030849645.1 Wallacemonas sp. Wsd | reverse complement strand
GCCGCCCTCGCTCGCCAGGCCAAGGCCGGAGAACGCAACGCGCACAGGGTACTGCATGCGGCCAGCACTCAGACCGTAGCCATCGTACAGGTTGCGGGACGGGGACAGACAAAAAGGCTGTGAGTACCCGAGTGTTAAAGAGCACATCAGCATCAGGGCATCAGAAGCACATGCGACGGAGCCACAGCTCACGCACGTGCAGCACCGGCCGTTAGAGCCGGTGACAACAGTGCCATTCACCTGCGTGTAGCCGGGACAAGAGAAAACGGTGCTAAGCTCTTCACAGGAATGTGGATCGTTGGACGTGGCCGCTAGAGATACAGAGTACCAACCATTGTATTCCCGCTGGTACGTGAGGTTGTACACGACGGACAGCGCAGTCGCACTCACGTTCACGTGCAGCCCGCCGATGCCCAGCGTCGCCGTCGACGGAGTCGTGGAGCCGGGCACCAGCGTCAGGTCCACAACGGTCGACACAACGGCAGACGCACCAGCAGCGCCGGAGAGTGAAGACGACGAATCAGGTGTGTAGTTCACCTCAGCCACAAGCTTCCGCAGGCAGCCGGGCGGCTCCTGTGGGTCTGCAGCGGTGCCCACGCATGCCTGCAGCGTCGCGGAGCCCACCAGCACAGGCACGGCATCGCAGCACGCCGCCGCCAGCCACAGCGCAAGCAGCGTCAGCGACAGCAGCACGGCCGCACGCGCACGGAGGCGATGGAGGAGGGAGCGAAGGAGCGTGTGGGGCGGGCTGCGAGCGCGGGGCATGGTGGCGACGGGCGTTGAGGGTTGAACGAAAGAATTCTGAGAAAAAAGGGAGCAGCAGGAGAAAAATGGTCTGATTGAACACGTCGGAAGTGGAAAAAAGAAGTGAGTCCGAGGTGATAGGAAGGCTTAGATGGTCGGAAGACAACCGTTAGATCGCCACAGAAAGACATCAGGGAGAGAGGAAAAAACAGGAGAGAGGACGTTTGGATCTGATGGTGTCGACACGGTCGTAGTCAGCTGCAAACGTGCTGGTGAAGTGTGTCTCTTCCTCATCACGTTCCGTGTTTCGCCCGTGCGGGTTTGTCCAATTTGTGTGCGCAGGACACCCACACAGGGGGGAAAAGGGGGCGGAATGTGTGAAGAAATACCGAGAGAAATGAAAGGCTCTGGTGGCCAAGTCTGTGCACGTGTCAGGCACAGGCTCAGACACGGATACAGCGCACACCTCTTCTGGGCTTCTTTCTATTATAGCGTGGTGGTGCTGTGACAGACATCTGCACGGACGAGTAGTCGAGAGTGTCCTTGTGAAGTGCACACAACAGAGAGTTGGTGGAGCGGAAAGCCTCGTTTGTTTTTTGTTTGTTCGAAAAGTTCGATTGTTCCCGGATTGGGGGAACCACACAGCATGCACAAGGGATGATGATGAAAAAAAGACAGAAACAGAAAAAGGAAAAGGAAGGCAAGAAAAAGAAAAAGAAAAAAGACTGTGCTTCATAGAGACAACGGAACAAACACGTCCAAGACAACACAGAAAGATAGAGAAAAGGGGAAAGAAGCACAGAGCCGCCCATGAGCAAACAAACAAAAACACACGTACATCACGTATTCAAGTGGTGGCGCCAAAGGAAGGAAAATCAACATGGACGGCAAGACATAAAAAAAAAAAGATGAGGATGATGATGAGTTTTATCTACGCCCACAAACATGTACGTGTGACCGCTCACAGCTCTCAAAGATTGGTGATTTGCTGTTGTTGTTGTTGTTTTTTCAGTTTGTTGCGAGAGCCGCCGTTGTTTTTTATCGATCGGTTGTAAGCAATGGTTGTGTGTGCCGTGCTTGGCTCCGAGACCGTACACGGTGCAGGTTGCCTCTCTGCTGACGTTCTTTTTTTTTTTCTTTTTTGTTCCACAACACTCTCGCTCCATCCGGTTTGTACAAGCTTTCGTGGTACTCGCTTCTCTGTTGTGCAGGGTCTCTTCTTCTTCTGATATCTACTGGAAAGAAGGCGAAGAGACTCGCGGCAAGAAGAAAGACAAAGGAAAATGCATGTGACGTAGTCGCTCCATGCACCACAAACCTGTCCAACAGTTCAAAGCGTGGGAAGGGGATGCATTTGAGAGCGTTTCAAAAGAAAGAAGGAAAAACAGAGAGGACAGAAACTCATGCCAAGACGCAACTAGGGGACCTACATGGCACAACACAGAGGGACAGACAGGCACGTGGACACGCATGTTGGATGATGCGGCGAAAATCACTTTGGGGTTTCCCACTCTCGCAAAAAAAAAAAAGAGTGTGTCAACGAGGAAGCAGGGGAGGGGAAAGGTAAAGAAAAAAACTGATGTTGAACGGAAAGAAAGAAAAAAAGAAACGTGATGAGGTCCCTCTGTGTGGCCACTACTGATAAATATCGTTCGTTGCTGTTCTTGGATGCAGTTCTTTTTTTTTTTTTTTGTCCCTGCACTTGTGTGTGTGTGCGTGTGTGCATGCCTCCTCTCCACACCCTGAGGGACTGTGCTGTGAGACGGCATATTGGTGCATCCATACTAGCACCTCTCCATGTACTTACTGTTTGCAGCCAGTGAGAGAGAGTGTGTGTGTGCTTTAGTCGGTCTTTTATTCTTCCAGATTCTCTTTGTTTCTTAGTTTGTTTTCCTTGGTAAAGCAAGCAATATGTGGAACGTGCAGCGAAGCACAGCAACAACAAAAAACAGATTGTTCACTTTTTAGGCGATACATCCGTGGACGCAAGCATGTGTGGTCCAGGTCTGCTTTTGTGTGTGTGTGTGTGTGCGTGTGCTCGTTTCATTCCTCATTCTTTCGTGACCTGCCGTCTACATGGCAAGCTCCGCCTCGAGGGCCCTAAGCGCGTCCTCGTCCGCCTCTTCCTGAGACTTGTTCTTCTTTGCTGGTTGTGGCAGCTTGTTGCTGGGCACCGACGGCATCTGCGGCAGGGTCTCACCAATGTCAGGGAGCTCCTCAGCAGCGTCACCCTCGAGTTCCATCTCCAGCTCCATCATCAGCTCATCCTCGTCGACAAAGTTGGAGTCCAAGGGCTGCTGCAGAGCCTCGCTGACTTGCTGGGCCTTGTCCATCTCGTCGCGCAGGTCATCCATGTTCTGGTCGATCTTGTCGGCGTTCATCTGCTTGTTGCCCTTCTTGAGCTCGTCCTTGGCCTTGACCTGTGCCTTGAGAACCTCCTGGTTCATGTTCTGGTTCTGGATGGTGAACTTGAGGGTCTCCATGTTCTGCTTCTGCGCGCCGAGGCTCAGGAGCTGCTCTTCGAGCTGCTTCTTGCGCTTCATGTGCTGGAGCGCGCGCTGCGTGTTCTTCTTGGCATAGAACTCCTTCGCCTTCTTCATCTCCTGCTCAATTTGCTTCTCCAGCACCTCCTCGCGCTTTTCGATGAGATCGATGGCGGAGTTGAGCTCCTCCAGGCTCATGGAGGTGCCGCTCTTCTTGTCGCCAGGCTTGCTACCAAACAAACGGTTGAACATGGCGTGAGAAGGAAGAAGCAAACAAATGAATAAAAAGGAATGTGACTTGCTGTGTACGAGGGGTACTGTTGCTGGTGTTGGTGGGGTTTACTTTCCTGTCTGCAAAAGTAATATGATGACTTGTTGGTGGAAAGAATTGACGCCGGAGAGAAGATGTCACAGACAAAGAAAAGAAAATGTGTTTCCACAGATACACAAACATGTGCACAGGTGTGTGAGGAAGAGGGGAGTAGTGGAGAAAGGAGAAAGGGAGATGAAATGAGGAGAGATTGTTCGTGTGGGTCATCCCTGGTGAAGCGGGGAGATTGTGTGGGGCTAAAACGCGCGATTACACGCACAGCGCGCGTGTAGGCCAAGGTCGCGCATAGCCTGATACTCTCGTAGAAGGAGAAAAAGACAGCCCTGAAATGATCGCAGCAACGTGGGCATGTGCCAGGCGTGACACAAGGCATGTTGCGTTCAAGGTCTGTCTCGGTTCGATACGTGGCTCAAGATTTGTCACGTGTGTGTGTGTGTGTGTGTGTGTGTGTGTGTGTGTGTGTGTGTGTGTGTGTGTGTGTGTGTCTTGGTATACTTTAGGCGGTTTCATAGCCGCCGGATCAACCATCAACGGCGCATCCAGTTTGTGTGTGGGTCCCATAGCGACAAGCCTTAGTGTTTGGTCTTCCAGACAGAACGCTCCATCGCATGAGCATCGCAGTACTTGACAAGTGGGAAAGCCCCACGCTCGCAGCAAAACAACAATAAAAAAAAAGAGAAAAGAAGAGAGGAAAAGATGATGTTGTTACTGTTATGGTTGTTACAATTTCCCCGTGGCTCAACGAAAAAAAAAAATGGACACCTCAAGCTTGCTGCAGAAGAGAAACGACGAAAAGAAAAGATGCAGAGCAAGGCAGATTATGAAGAGAGACGTAGCGTAGTCAGAGGTGGGAGAGAAAGAAAAGGGAAAAAGAAAGGAAAAAGGAAAAAGTGCAGCGCTAGGAGGAATGTGAGAAATCATCAGAGGGAGAAGTAGCCATTGCTTTCTTCGCCGACCTCCTTTTTTTTTTTTGTGGTTATTGACTTGTTTTTTTTTTTTCGCTGTGCTGTGTGTGTGTGTGTGTCAGTTTGTCCAAGAAGATTGTTTTGGGGAAATAAAAACAAAAGAATATCTTAATGGATACTGCTCTTTTCGACGAGCGGACAAAACGGAAAGATTTTAGTCTCGCTTCTCGCTTATGCGTTTCCCATTTCTTTTCTTTTGTGTTGTTGTTGTTTGTATCTCATGCTTTTACCACTCTCTGGAGCACCTGATATTAGCGTTGGTGTTATGTGTTTGGCCAGTTGCTCTCTTGTTGTTGTTATATTCTTTTTTTGTTTGTTTTTTGTGCAGGTGTACTTTGCAGCATGCAATATTTCGTTATCGCACTACTGGGAGGGGAACTCCGCCTGGACAGAGGCCCAGGAGCGCGGGCGGCGGGTGTGGCACAGGCCCATCAGCACCTCCGCGAGCTTGTCGATCGGCACGCGCACCTGAGAGGCGCTGTCGCGCTCGCGAAGTGTCACGGCACCGTCGCCGACCAGGTCGCACGTCACGGCAAACGGAATACCGAGCTCGTCCACGCGCGCGTACTTCTTGCCAATGGTGGCGCCGCTGTCATCGACACGCGTGGAGAGACCGTGGAGGACGAGCTCCTCGCGGATGTCGTCGACGGTCTTGAGCAGCTCCGGCTTCACCATGAGCGGCAGGATCGCCACCTTCTGCGGCGCGAGCAGCGGCGTAAAGCTGAAGACAGCGCGCTTGTCGTTCTTGCTGGCACCCTCGTCGTTGCGCACCCAGTAGCACTGCTCGAGCATGCAGTACAGGATACGGCCGATACCGAAGGAGGGCTCAATCACGCTGGGGGTGTAGGTGTAGCCGGTGACCTTGACGTCGGCATGCGCGAACGTCACCATCGCCGAGGTGATCTTGAAGCTGTTGCTGCCGTCCTTGATCTCGCCCTCCTCGCCGGCAGCGAGCTTCGCCACCAGAGGCGCGAGGTCGGCCTCGCTGGCGTTGTTGAGGTACTCCATGACGATGCCGGCCTGCTTGCCGAAGGTCTTGCCGATGAGGCCCTTGTTGAGCTTGCGCTCCAGCTGGCGCTCCGTGCGGGGCTCCGTGTAGTCCACGCGCGCGCACAGGTCCTTCTTGCTGGCCTTGCTGTGCTGCGTGAGGTCGTAGGCGGAGCGATCGGCGATACCGACGCACTCGACCCAGCCGTACGAGGAGAGCAGCTCCGCGTCCCAGCAGTCCTGGGCGTAGTGCGCCATCTCATCGGACTGGTGCTGGCGGAAGCGGTAGTGCTTCACGCCGGCCGCCTCGAGGAACATGGCCACGCGACCAATGAAGTAGCCGAGCGTCTGGTTGTCGATGGTCTTGTTGTCCACCGCGTGGCCAATGGTCATGCGGGTTGGCTCCTCGTTGGCCGCCTGGCGCTCGCGCGGCCAGGCCCAGATCTCAATATCGCGCACGCGGTCGAACTTGTCGTGGTTCTTCTCGTTCGGGTTGACAAAGTGCTCAATCTCCGCCAGCGTGAACTCACGCACGCGAATCAACGCCGAGCGTGGGGCAATCTCGTTACGGAAGGCCGTGCCGATGCAGGCGCCGGCGAAGGGCATGCGCTGGGCGCTGCCCGAGTCCATGAGGCGCTTGAAGTTGAGGATGATGCCCTGCGCGAGCTCGGGGCGCATGTAGCCGACGCGGTCGCCCTCGGGGCCAATGGTGGTCTTGAACATGAGGTTGAAGGGGAAGGGCTCGCTGAAGTCGTTGCCCTTGGGGGACTTGATCTTGTACTTGGTGAGCACGTCCTTGATCTGCTGCGGGTTCATGCCGGCGGCGTCGTGCAGGAGGTGCAGGTACGCGTCCTTGTCCTCGGCGCTGACACCGGCCTCGGCCGCCTTGCCCTCGGCCCACTCCTCGAGGAACTTGTCGGCGCGGATGCACTCGCCGCTCACCGTGTCGCGCACCATCACGTCGTTGAAGCGCGCCACGTGGCCCGACGCCTTGAACACCTCCTCGGGGGTCAGGCAGGTCGTGTCGACCTCGCACATGCTCTCCTCGAGCACAAAGTGCTGGCGCCAGTAGGTGAGCAGGTGGTTCTTGATGGCGCACATGGAGGGGCCCAGGTCGTAGAGACCGGCCGTGCCGCCATAGGGCTCAAAGGCGAGGCCGTAGAAGAAGCGACGGCGGCACGTGTCCTCGAACTCAGTGCGGGTGAAGCCCTCCAGCTTCGCGGGGAGGGAGGATGCAGCGGGCATCACAAAGCGCTTGCGAAAAACTTTCGTGGTGGGCGAAAAGGAGGGGAGAAAGGAGAAAAAAAGGGGAAAAGGAAGCGCGGGGATAGAAGGGAAAACTTGCTGTGATTGGGTTTTTCTATTCGGGTGTTTGAGGAGGGAGTAGTGCAGGGGAGAAAGCAGGGAAGTGCGGCGAGAGGGAGAGAGGGAGAGAGGGCAAGGAAGCAAGCAGAAGCAGTAGTGTCGTGAGCCTGTGTGCGGTAGCCAGCGACCGCCTCCGGTGGCATCGGATACAAAAAGAAGTGCGCGTCCTGTGCGTGAAAAAGGGTCAAGCTAATCTGTCGGTGAAGCAGTACATTCCGTTTGTTCTAGTTACGTCGTGGTGATAGTGGTGGGTATTGGTGGTGGTGTTGATGTCGTTGTTTCGTACTCACCAAAATGAGACACGCACACGCACACGGAGTGAGTTGGCCTCCGTGTGTGGTGTACGCTCAGTTCAGGAGTGTCGTCTCGCTCTCGCTCAGCACCGACTCCATCAGCAGACCCTCCACACGCGCCTTGGTCAGCGTCGATTGCCGCGTGAGGCCGCTCATGTCCGCCTGCATCTGAGCCTGCGCCGTCGAAAGCCGCTCGCGGAGATCCGCGAGCTCCTGGCGCTCTGACGTGACGCGCGCCACCAGCAGACGCCGCTCCGCCGCCGCTTCGGCAGTCTGCTGCGTGCTGTCCAGAATGGATGCGCGAATCGTGTGGAGCCGCGGTGCCAGCGCGTCCTCGACCGCCTGCCGCTCCGCCAGCGCCGCGGTCAGTGTGGCCACCGCAGCCACGGCGGCCGTCCGCTGCTGATCCGCCGTCTCTCGTCGCACACGGGCGTGGTCGAGCACCGCCGCCTGCTGCCGCTGCACGCCGTCCAATCGCGCGTGAATGGCGTCGATCAGGTCCTCTTGCTGGGCCAGTACCGTCGCCATTGTCAGGCTGTCTTCGGCCAGTTCAGATGGCGCTGACACCGCCGCTGATGGTGCCCTCAGCTTCGCCGTCGTGCGGCCCTCGAGGAGAGGGGGGATGGGCTGCTCCTGCGCCTCGTGTGTCCAGAAGCAGAGCGGGATGGGAGCGTGGGCGGTGGCCGCCTCGAGCATCGCCTCCGAGTACGGGTACTGCGTGCCGCCGTTCTGGACGTACGCAAACGGAGGGCTGACCTCCACGACGCCGCGCACCACGCCCGACACCGGCGCAGACGTGACGCCGGCAGACGACCGCGATGCTGTGAAGGGCTGCCAGTCCACCGGCAGTTCAAAGGGCTGCGTGCACAATGCGGGCTGGTCGTGCGCCGCACCGGTGCGTGCGTCAGCCGCCTGTTGCAGCGAGGCCGGCACCAGCGCGCTCAGCGGGATGCTGAACTCACCACATGGCACAGCGGCGGACGACGGCAGCGACGAGGCACCTGTCGCGCCGGCTGTGCGTGCGTGCACGCGGCACCGGACGTCGTTCTCGGCAACGTTGTGGAGCGTCTGCCGGGGCAGCACCAGAGGCGGCAGCGCTGTCCAACGGAAGGTGGCCTCGCTCTGTACTGCCTGCTCGGCCCAGCACAGAGGCGATGGAGCAGACGGGCGGTCGCCGACACCATTTGGACATGCCTCCAGCTGAAGAGCGACCGCAGAGGTCGGGAGAGGCACTGGCGTGGCGTCTGTGGCATCTGTGGTGGGCGTCGTGTTCAGAAATGGGAGCGTGGGCGGACACGTCAGCACGACGGCCGACAGCCGCACCTGCAGCGTCTGCACCTGCTGCGCCTCGACAAAGAACTGCACCACGACCGTGTCCAGCGGCGAGGGCGGCCCTGCACTGGGCGTGTTCAATGTGGGCGTGGAGGGAAGCGGCACCGCGTGAAAGGCCGCGCGCACGGGCTGATAGGGGTGCGTGTCCAGCAGCAGTTGCGCCAGAGTCACGTGGCAGCGTGCCGCGATTCTCGTCTGTGCGCGGTGAGGGATGCCACCGTGACCGTCCGCGCTCGGCACGGTCGCGGTGGTGGTGGTCGTCGTGCAGAGCGCGATGGACACGGTTGTCTGGGCGAGCAGCGCGCGCCATTGGGTCAGTGGGGTCTCCGTCCGTGAAGGGAGTCTCAAGGAGAACGCGGGCTCAAAGTCTGGCCACTCCATGGACGCCGTCGTAAGGTGCGCTACCGTGAGCACGTCCTCGGAGCTGAAGGAGGCTAGGGTAGAGGGCGCGGGCACCAGAGGCCCCGTGCCTTGGTCGCCGTCCTCAGCGATGTCCTCTGTGTGGTGGTGGAAAGGTCCGTGCACGGTCAGCTGCAGCCACGGCGGCGTCGCGAACAACTCCAGGTCTGACGGGAGCGCGGACGGAGACGTGGGCTCGGTCGGCTCGGGGTAGCCGAGCGCGTCAAACCAGCTGGGCACGCGGCGGCTCTCGTGCGCGTCTGTTGGCGCGGTGGAGGAAAGACGCAGGTCGCGCAGACGCATCGCAATGAATGCCGGCGTCTCATGCGAGTCCGGAGAGGCAGACATGGTCTCTTGCTCTCCGATGAAGTGATTGGTGTGTGTGTGTGTGTGTGTGTGTGTGTGTGTGTGTGTGTGTGTGTGTGTGTGTGCAAGCCTCTCAAAGGACTTGTGTCTATGTCGGCAGGTGTAGGCGTGCGGGGAACTCACAGTTCAGAGAGTCGTGTGGTAGGGTCTATGGCAGAAAAAAGTGGGCAAAAAAGCAAACTATGAGGTGCGCCGCTCAGTCGTGTAGCTGTGGAGAAAGACAACTAGAGAAAGAAAGGGGAGGAGGTATGGAGGAGAGAGAAAGAAGGGAATGATCATTGTGCGCTTCTGCAGCGTGCAACACACAAAAACGTGTAAAATCATAAACNAAGCAAACTATGAGGTGCGCCGCTCAGTCGTGTAGCTGTGGAAAAAGACAACTAGAGAAAGAAAGGGGAGGAGGTATGGAGGAGAGAGAAAGAAGGGAATGATCATTGTGCGCTTCTGCAGCGTGCAACACACAAAAACGTGTAAAATCATAAACAGTAGTGTGGTGTGTGAACTGCACACATACATTCTTTACGGGTATACGACAGTCCTTTTTCTGCGCTTCAGCAGTTCCTGTGAGTTTAGACGAGTTGACAAACCGTTTCGCTTCGATTGCTCGGAAGGCTAGTTGCTGGTTTTGTTGTTATTGCTGTTGTTCTTCTGTGTGAGCTCTGCCGAGTCACGTGTCTTACATGTGGTGGTGCAAGTGTAAGCAAAAATGGGGAAAAAGAGAAGATGGTATGACTACCATCGACAAGCATCAAGAACAGAACCAAGAGCAAATGGGAATGAGGAAAAGTCGCCCAACGAGAGAAAAGAAAAGAGATGCAACAGGAGCAAACTGGCGGAAGCATCCTCAAAACATGGTATGCCACCATCAGAAAGCTCATAAAAGCAAAAAAGGCGAAAAAAAAAAGGAGGAGACGTTGGTTCATATTATTATTTTTTTCGCTCACGTCCGCCTGTCACGCGTCATGTTGCTCTCTGTGTGGACGCCACGCTACTCGTAGGTGACCACCACGTTGGCAATGTCCCTGTAGCACACCGGGCACGAGGAGCGGTGCTTTGCACAGTCCACGCACAAGACGCGGTGGCCACAGGGGAGCGTGATGACGAGGTGCTTGTCGCTTTTCTGGCACTCCAAGCACAGATTCATCTGCACAACGGGCCTGTGCGCCATGGTGACCGGACCGGCGGCGGCAGCGGCGGGTGCACTGGCAGCCGGGGACAGCGGTGAGTTCGACGGGTGCGACATGCGCTCACCGTGCCACTGTTGGGCGTGGTCTCCGGCGCCGGTCGGCTGCCCCACTGCCGTGGCGGCGGCGATCGTCGCCGCTGTTTCGGCCTCCTCGGAGTCCGTGACGTCGGTGATGACGGGGGGCTCCGTGAGCTTGTTGTTGCCGAGGGTTTCGGCAGCGCCGACATCGACTGGCCCAAACGCGCGTGCGGCCTCGATTTCCTCCTTGTCTTGGCGTGCGCGCAGCCTCGCTTGTGCCGCCTCGTTCTGCTGCTGCTGCTGCTGTTGGCGCTCCTGACGCGCCTGACGCATGCGCATGGCGCACACCTCGCGGTGGCCGTCGAAGATGGCAGGGGCGATGAAACAGTTGCATCGCGTGCACTGGTACTGCGAGACCGTGTTGGGCGGCACAAAGCAAAGGCCACCGCGCTCCTCGCGGCAAATCGGGCAGCGATCGCAGCGCGCCGCGCAATCACGGCAGCACACAACGTGCCCACACGGCAAAAAAGCGTAGCAGCGCAGACGCTCCAGGCAAATGACACAGAGCGCCTCAATGGGGTAGTCGTCGGGGTTCACCACGGCATCCTCGTCTGTTGTGGGCAGGCGCTTCTTGAGTGCGTCAGGGTCGAAGTGCGCGGAGCTCGGCCGCGGCACGGACCCTCCGCTGCTCTGCGCTTGCTGTCGACTCGCTGCCTGGCGCTGCAACATGCGGCACACCTCCTGGTGGCTGTCGATCAGCGACGGGTGGACGTACATGCCGCAAATAGCGCAGTGCGAGGTGTTCGTGTTGGCGGACTGACCCGCGCGACCAGTGCTGGTGCGCTGGCTGGAGTCGCGGGCGGGCTGCGGCTGGGCATAGTAGTCCAGCTCTTCGGGCGAACCCAAGCAGGAGCAACAGCAGCCCATGGTGTTTCTTCTTCTCGTTGCTGTGCTTTGTTTTTTCTCTTTTAGGAAAAGATAGCAGATCCTGTGTGCGCCTTTGTGCGAATAGGTATGCTCACTTTTCAAGCTTGTCGCGGGCAGGACGACAGTGCTTGGTTCTGAGTGCGAAGAAGGGAAATGGAAATAACGACCGCAGCTCTAATAAATTGAGGAAAGCGCAAAAAAAAAAAGCACGGAAGATGGGAAGAACTGTCAACGATAAGAAATAAAGTGAATGGTAGAGATAAAACGGTGAATCTGATACCGCCTGATAAGCTGGACTTCGTGTGTCTGTGTGTCTGTGTGTGTGTGTGTCTGTGTGTGTGTGTGTGTGTGTGTGTGTGTGTGTGTGTGTGTGTGTGTGTGTGTGAGTTGCCACTGCGTGAAAAAGAGAAAAAACTGGGCACAGACAAAACAGAAAGGAAGGCTGAAAACGAGAAGCGGACAAGTGAATGTGTGAATGTGGGTGTGCACCGAGACAAGGGACGGGGGAGATTGCGGAGGCGTGCAGACAGTGGGTTGTGCCTCACGTGTATGCGTGAGAGTGAAAATGATGCACTCCCTTCCCTCGCACAGTCCGCGCAGAGGTGAATCGCCTCCCTTTCTCCCTTCACGTGTGATGGTAGCATTGACTGCTCGACTTTCAAGCGGCTATGGGGTGTTTGTGTTTTTGGTTGGACGATGCTTCAAAAAAAAAAAAGTGCAGATAAGGGAGGAGGACGACAACAACGAACGTCGGCGGGGGTTACAAGCAAAAAGATAAGGAAAGATGTCGGAGTGGGCTGCTTCACTCACACTGGCTGACGACCTTCTCCACATCTTCCTGCACAGAGCGCAGGAGCGATTCGAGCGTCGCGGCCATCCGCTGGCGCTCCGCCACCTTAGCGCGCAGCTGATCCGTGACCAGCTTGCAGCTCTGTCGGTCCTTGTTTTGCAGGCTGAAGTAGTAGCACTTGATCATCTCGCACTCCACCGCTGTCCCGCTCTGGCGGGCATTGCTGACACGCGCAGAAACTGCCGGGCAGGCACCGAGCTCGCGCTGCAAGAAGCTGCGCTCCGCCGACAGCAGCGAGTTCTCCAGCTGCAGGCGGCACAGCTCCTCGAGGTCCGACGGCTCCGCGAGCGGCGAGCTGGACAAGGCCGTTGATCCCTCGGTCATGGGTGGCGTGGAGGGTGTCTTGTTTTGCGCAAAAAGTCGACAGAGAAAGAGGGGGGAGGGGGATCAAGCAAGGAAAAGAAAAAGATAGATTCTGCAATGTATCAACAGAACAGTGATGGTGACGCTTGGCCAATAGAGATGCAGAGAGACGTTACAAAAACTAAAGTGAAGAAACGGTTGAGAGGACAGACAAAAAGAGAGAGGCGGATTGAGTGAGAGAGAGAGGCGCCAAAAGGAGATGTGTGGCATGTGGCATGTTGTGCAAATTCGTAGAAATGGAGGAAAGGAAGGACGTCGTGCGCATGCGTGCACTCCAGTTAGGGGTGTTGTTTTTCCGCCGCTTTCGACCTTTTAACTTCCCACTCTGTTTCACGCTAGTCGCGCACGATCCCATTGCGAGAAAAGGCCAGACACGCTAAGAAACTTTTGTTTACTTTGTACTCGTTTTATCGGTTCGTTGTCGGTGTTTTGAAGCGTTTTGGGAAGATGTTGAGAGCTACGCTTTGTACTGGCTTTCCTTTTGTTTTGTTTTGGTTTGCACAACAGTGCACAATGTATGTGCGTGTGTTTGTGTTTGTGCGTCTCAGTAGAAGTGAATGTGTGCAATCACCGCAGAAAGGGACGAGAAAATGGTGGCGAAAAAAAAAAGAACAAAAAGAACACAAAGCGTGAACGGATACAAAAGCACAAAGACATCACGCGGAGAGTGTCCTTCGTGTGTTTGTTTGGATAAAAAAAAGAAGACACAAAGAAAAAGTGGTTTTGTTACGGTTGTGGTTGGTTGGTGAATGGCGTAAAAGTAAACACACAAGGAAACAAATGACGCCCCGAGCAAGAAAAGAAAGTGTTTCGCTCCTTGACTGTTCGGTGCCGTCGTGGTTGAGGTTTTCACGTTTTTGTTTGTTGATGTTGATGTGGTTTCTTTCTTTTTTGTGAGTTTGTTTGTTTACTTCTTGCGATGCTGCTTGGGGGCCACGAAGGGTGGGGTCACCACCTCCGCCGGCACGCGGCGGTCGCGGACGACAAGCTCAACCTTGGTGCCCTTCTTGGCCAAGGCGCGGTCCACGTAGCCGAGGCCAATGTTCTTCTTCAGGCACGGCGACGGGCAGCCGCTCGTGAGCTCGCCGACAACCTTGCCGTCCACTTCGATCACCGTGTGCTCGCGTGCCACAGGGCCGCCAGAGACAATGCCGACGCGAAGGCGGGGCACGAGCGCGTTGTCGGCCTTGAAGGCCTTGATCTTCTCGTAGCCAATGAAGCCGCCCTCCTCCATGCGGCGCTTGCTGATCGCCCACATGAAGCGAGCGGCGACGGGGTTGATCTCCTCGCCGAGCTCGTGTCCGTAGAGGTTCAGGCCGGCCTCGAGGCGCAGGCTATCGCGGGCACCGAGGCCGATGAGCTTGGCGCCGTCCTCGAGCATCATCTCCGTCAGGTTGACCGCGTCCTTGTCCTCCACGGCAATCTCAAAGCCGTCCTCGCCGGTGTAGCCGCAGCGCGTGATCTGCACCGGGATCCCCTTCACCATGACGCGCTGGCGGCCAAACATAAAGTCGAGGTCGTCGAGCTTCTCCACGTACTTGCCCAGCAGGGCGGCCGCCTCGGGGCCTTGAAGGGCCACGAGGGAGCGCTCCAGAGGAACAATGGCGACGTCGCCCTTGAAGGACTTCATGCACTCCTGGAGGTGGGCAATGTCCTTGTCCTTGCAGCCGGCGTTGAGCACGAGGAAGAGGTGGTCCTCGTACTTGGAGACAATGCAGTCGTCCTTCAGGCCGCCCTGCTCGTTGGTCAGCATCGTCAGCGCACCCTGACCGAGGCTCACCTTGGACAAGTCGACCGGGGTGACCCACTCCATGAACTTGTCGCGGTCGGCGCCGCGCACCTCGTACTGACCCATGTGGGACACGTCAAACACACCGGCGTTGGTGCGCGTGAACATGTGCTCCTTCAGCACGCCCATGCCGCCGCCGTAGAAGATGGGCATGTCGTAGCCGGCGAACTCGCCCATGTGGGCCTTCTTGGCCACGTGCATGCTGTGCAGCGCGGTCTTCTTGAGGGTGGACATGGCTGGAAAAAAAACGGGGGAGGGGGGAGAGAGAGGAGGAGAACGCGTGGGCACGCAGAAGAAATATACGCCTGCGCAGTTGTAGTGAAAACAAAGGGAGAAAGGAAGAAGTGAGAGAGTTGGAGAGAGAGAGGGGGGAAGCGGTAGTGAGGGAAGTGAGGGAGAGAGTAGTAGTAATAGGCGTACGCCAAGAAAAAAAGATGTGAGTGTGTGCGTGGTATGCGTGTTTTGTATTTTTGGGAGTGAACGAGATGCAAGGAGAAAAAGACAAAGGTAAATTAGCAAATCTAACTAATTGTGTACCCCCATCAGCGCTGCGTACTTGTGAAAGATGCTGGCCTTGCGCTGTTCCAGCTCGTCGGCGGACACCAACAACGATCTTGGGCTAGGCGTGGTCGCCGCCGCCGTCAGAATCGACTTGTTCTTCAGCGGCTCTGCACGAGGGACGGCAGAGGTGGTATTCACGCTGCGAGGTTGCAAAAAGGTCCTCTCAGCGACACTGGCCTGTGCTTGCTCTGCATCACGTCGTCCGTCGTGTGCGTGGGCACTGCGCTGTGTCTTGGGGAGCGGCTCGCTTCTCGCAGACGGGCCGGCCTGTCGGCTGGCCTCCAACTCTCGGCGAGTGCGACGCAGCGATGTCCGAAGAGCGGCGATCTCGTGCGCTTGGTCCTCCATCGCCGCCTCGAGGCGCTGAACCAGGTCCGGCCCTGGCGCGCCAACCTCAGCGTCGGTGTGGTCGGCCCGCTCCGCTGAGAGCCTGCTCGCGCTCGCGGCGTGGCAGCTGGTGTCGTGCACCTCGCTGGAATCCGTCCGACGGGCGTGGCGGCGAAGACGCGCATTCTCGAGCTGCAGCGCCTGGGCGGCAGTGGCCAGCGAGTACAGGCAGCTCTTCAGGCCCGTGAGTGCGTGTGCGGTCTGCGGTGAGCGCGCAGCCAGGGTGTCGAGAAGAGGGGCGAAACGATCGAGGAGAGTCTCCGTCGCGTCCTTGAGGCTTGCGTACGCCTCGCTCGCATCCTTCTCTGCCGCCGTTGTCGTCGTCGTGCTAGTCGGGTGGTCGGCTACACGGGCCAGGACGGACTGGCAAATGTTAATCTGCGTGTCGAGCACATCGCGGACCATCTGGGTGAGCGCGCGCACGCCCTCTGGTGTCTGTTCGGTGGTGGCGTGCGTGCGTCCTTTTGCACAAGATGGCGCTGCGGCATGGGCGGATGGATCGGCACGCACCTGCGAGGCCCTGACGTGCTCAAGCTCGAGCTGCAGCTGGGCCATCTCTCCTTGCAGAAGGCGCTGCTGCAGCTCCGCGGTGAGTGCCTGCTGCGTCAGGGCGAGCTGTGCAACGGCCTTGACGTGCTCGAGCTCGGCC
Source organism: Wallacemonas sp. Wsd (assembly GCA_030849645.1). Taxonomy (NCBI): domain Eukaryota; phylum Euglenozoa; class Kinetoplastea; order Trypanosomatida; family Trypanosomatidae; genus Wallacemonas; species Wallacemonas sp. Wsd. The sequence continues at coordinate 27,012 of JASANQ010001145.1, read as the reverse complement.
ACCACAGCCCGGGGCGTGGCCGTGTCGAGGGTAGAGTGTTCGGCCTCGCGATGGGAGTCATACGACGAGGAAGACGGCGCGCGCGACGAGGTCGGCGAGGAGCCTTCCCGCCGTCCGTGCGAGGCCGCCCTCGCGTGCGCTGCTGGAGACGGTGATGGCGCGGCAGATGTTGACGGCAGGACGCTCCGCGAGGGACGCCGCTGGCTGTGGACCGGCGGCCTCGACGACCTCGACGGTGGGGCATCTCGTGCCTGCACCGCCTGCTGCCCTTGCGGTGAGTGCAAGAACTGGACCAGGCGGGGGTCGACAGGGCTGCTGAAGCGCACCGACACAGTCGAGCCGGGGGAGGACGAGAGGGTGTGCAAAAAGTAGAAGAGCACGAGGGCGTTGAAGCAGCATCGCGCGTGGCCTTTCGAAACCTGCGCGTGCGCGCACAGCGTCGCGGGCACGCCATGCCGGTGCAGACAGCGGAGGAGAAGCTCCCAGTTCTTGGTGGTCTCTCGTGGCTGCCCGAGCCGCTTCTGAGCGCGAAGAAATCGGAGTGGGATGTCTTCCGGGTACGTCGCCTGCGCCAGCGAGATGAGCACGAGGCCGTCACGGAGGTCGTCGTACTGCCGGCAGGGCTGCACACTCGAGAGGCGGGCGGCCCACTCCAGGAGCTCACGTTTCCCCATGAGCGGGGGTAGCGCAGCATCGCCGTGCGTACAGCGCGATGTATCTCTTGAAGTGCTCATCTAAACGGCCTCGTTTAGAAGGTTTTGCTTTGCACGGGCTAGGTTGTTGGTGATGCCGTGGTGGTGGTGGTGGTGGTGGTGGTATGTCGCTGGGACAATCTAAGTGGTGGTAGTGGGTGCAGTAAATAAAACGGATGTCAAGGACAAGTAGTGAATGATGTAGATCTAAACAAACAAAACGAAGAAAGAGAGCCCTTGGTGAGGGTCTAAGCCGAAGAGTGGCCGGGAATGGAGAGTTCCGTGTGATCTGGATACTTGGTGGCGTCTTGTGCCGTCTCGCTCTCTCCGCAAGAAAAAAAAATCTGCTCGCGGACTATCCTTGTCACAGTGTGCGTTTAGCAAAAATTCAGCAAGGTAAAAGAGGTGTGGTGCGGAAGAGCGTGGATGGGGTGGAAAAGGACAAGAGCTCAGCGGAGTGCCGGCTGCTTTCGCGTGGCCGAGTGGTGTGAGTGCTCTTCGCGTCAGGGCAACACGGCGAGTGGGGGAGAAACAAAACACAACCTGTTGCCAAGTTGGGCCAGGTCAATACGGCAACAGCGAGGCTTGAAGCAACACGATTCACCACAAACGCACGCACGAGTCGAGTGAAACAGCTGGCGCGATGGGTGACGTGATGTGCTGCCATCTAGTCACAAACGAGGATAGCCGCTCTTATATAATCCTCTCACAGAGTGAAGAGCGGTTTCTTCTTTTTCTTTCTTTTCTTTTTTTTTTTTCGTCACGCCAGACGACAAACATGTACACAAATAGACAAACGAGTAACAGGGAAAGGAACACAGCCGGTGAGAACGGAAAAGGACCAAGAACAAGAACAAGAGAGAGGGAGAACCTCCAATAGTGGGGTATCAGTGTCCGCTTGGTAGTCTTGAATTGTTCCCATGTTCTCTTTTTTTCTTCTTCTTCTTCACACACACTATTGCCTTCTTCAGACGTGCGCGTGCGTCAGTCAGTACTTCATCTCAAACAAACAAACAAAAGCTAGGAGTACGTCTACACATTCCTGACAGAGAAGAAAGAAAAAAAAAAGCGATGCCAACAAAAAATGGGAGGGCAAGAGGGGTTGAGCGCACAGAGGCAGAACACAACTTGCCTTGGCCAGCCCGTTTCTCAGCGACATTTCAGTCAACTTTTTACGTCGGCGTACTTTTCCACGGTTTACCAGAAAATTTTCTCAGCTTAGGGTCTTCCAACAAAAAAAAAATCACACTCGAATGCATAGACGCGGAAACAGACTGGTCATGGATGGAAGACAGAAAAATCATTCGATAGGGTTTGAATCAAAAGTCAACAGTGTGTAGACAATTATTTTTTTTTCTTTCAAGGACAAAAGTAGTTGGCAGTTTCACGAGTGAATAATGAAAGGCACTTGGCCAAGGTCTCGTCAACGCCTGTCGCTGTCCGCTGTCAGCGCAGGTGCGGACTGCGCCAAGCGCCTTTCTATCACCGTTGTGGCTCTCCAACTTGCGCTTTTGTTTTTTTTTGTTTCTTCTTCCTCTCGCCAAGGTATTCAAAGGTATCCTTTCAACACATTTGGTGTTCTCACTCTTTTACCATTGACATCATCACCACGCTCTGGTTTCCTTTATTTTCCTTTTTTTTTTTCTTTATCGTCAACACCTAGGTGAGATGTTGATTTACGATGGGAGAAACGCGATGGAGTCGTAGTTGGGGGCAAACGGCTTGACCACCTCAATGATCTTCTTGATCGCCGCCACGTACTCGCGATCGGTGCTTTCGTCCGCGTTGGTCTCCTGCTTGAGGACGCCGTCCTCCCAGGTCTGCACCTTGCTGTTGCCGGTATCGGCAAAGTGGTAGAGACCACGGCCGTGCTTCTTGTCGTCGCGGTAGGTGCCCACAAAGTACTCGGTCTCCTGAGGGTTGAAGAAGTAGACGCCGATGCCATTCATCTTGCCGTCACGCCACTGGCCCGCGTACCGCTTGCCACTACGTCCAATGATGTACACGCCCCAGCCGTTGTGGCGGTTGTTCTCGAACTGGCCCTCGTAGCTGTCGCCCTCAGGGTGCAGCCAGTAGCCCTTGCCGTGCTTCTTGGAGCCGTAGTACTGGCCCGTGTAGGTGGCGCCAGAGCCGAACTGGAAGGAGCGGACCTCGGACGCGGGGGGGACCTCGCCGAGCTCGCGCTGCGCCACTTCGTGGACGGCATCCATCAGCGCCTTCATCGACACCGCCTTCTCGACCACCTTGACGGGGCTCGCCTCGTCCTCCTTGGACAGGCGGCCGGACGCCCAGGTTTGGGTGGTCATGATGCCATTGTCGTACAGATACACGCCCGAGCCGTCCTTCTTGTCGTCCTTGTACGTGCCGTAGTAGTAGGTGTTGTGCTCACGGTTGTAAAAGTACACGCCCTCGCCGTTCATCTTGCCGTGTGCCCAGTGGCCCATGTAGCACTTGCCGGAGTCGGGGAAGATGTACACACCGAGGCCCTCCTGCTTGTTGTCTACGTACTCGCCCTCGTAGGTCTCGCCCTGCGGGTGCTGCCAGTGGCCCTTGCCGCTGCGCTTGTCGCCATCGAAGGTGCCCTCGTACACAGCACCAGACTTGTAGGTGTACTGCTTAATCTCCTGTGTTCCAGACATGGCTGACGTGGCTCAAACTGCTTGGTGTTTCTTGAGGAATGTGTGTGTGTGTGTGTGTGTATGTGTGATTTCCTTCCGGTGCTGCAAGCTCACAAAAATGCAATGTGTGGAATGAGTGAGAAGAAGTTGGAGTGGCAGAGAGATGAGGAAAAGAGAAGAGTAAAGTTAGCAACAGGAGTTGTTGATGGAGGGAAAGAAAGGGGAAGAGTGACAGCACAGATACTACAGCGAATAGGGAAAAGGAAGAAAAAACAAAGAGACGCGCAAAACAGAACGCAAACTCACAACAAGAGCAAGTTAGCTCGTGACGATACCTTCCAAAGGAGGGGAAAAAGGGAGAAGAAAAGGAGAGAGCAAGATGAGAAAATATGCAAACAGAACACTAGCGATACTTTTTTTTTTTTTTTGAACGAACAAGGGACACAAGGCAGAATGCCCAAGTGAAAGCAAGCAGTGGAAGAATTGAAGGGGTGGGAAAGACAAGGGCGGTGGATGAGAATGTAAAAGCTGGCAGCTTGAGGGCAAGAAGCCCCAGTGGTTGCATGTGACCGTGTTGACCACGCGTGGGGGGGGAGAAGGGCAGACGTTACACGTGCACGCACACACACGCACAGACAGACGTGCAGGGAGACTCAGTGTGAGTCAAAACTACGAGAGTACATTCACCGCCCACATGTGCACACCAAAAGCAATACCACCAAGGCCAGCGATGTGCGTGAGTGGGGAAGAAACGCAACATGTGAGCAATTTCATGGTAACGTGACCTCCCGTGTGTATCCCTGTCTCCAGCAATGGTGTGGTGTGCTGCTACGTGCTGTTCTCTTTTGGTGGTCTGTTGTTGTTGTTGTTGTTGTTTTGTTTTGGTTTAGGGTAAAAATACTAGAAATCACAAAAGAATCAAGTCACAATCGTATTCCAGAAGCGTTCATCTCCGTTTGAGGCGGCGCGCGCTTCAGGGAGTAGCCATGGAAAATCTGACTAACCTTTTACTCCTTCTTGGCATCCACCTCCTCGGCAGACTTCACCTCGTAGTCGCCAGTGACGACGAAGCACTGGTGCTGCATGGAGGTCTGGACGCGGGGCTTCTCGAAGTAGTAGCAAGAGCCGTCCTGGCGGTAGAACACGGCCTCGTCAATGTCGCTGAAGGGGGTGACACCAAGGCGGCGCAGGGTGTTCTGGACCTTCTTGTCCTCACCAGCGTTCTTGTGGTGGGCCTTCACCGTGCGGCGAACGGAACCCTTGCCACCAGTGCGCACCATCTCGGCGCGCTTCTTGAGCTGCTCCTGAGTAATCGGCATTTCTCGGGGAAGAAAAAGGAAAGGAGAGGTTTGGTATAAACACGAGTGTGCTCTGCCAAGTAAAGTGAAGGGGAGGGGGAGAGAAGAACAACGCGAGTAAACAAGGGGAGAAAGTGGGAGGGGAGAGTGTGGGGGGATGATGAAAAGAAACAGTAGGCGCGTCGCAACAGCCCGTGTGTGTGGTGCTGCGTGTTTCATGCATTGTGCAGGCAGACGAGTCCAAACGATATACACACACACACACACTTCACCCAAGCTGGTGAGTCTCCTGGGTCACCAAAGGAAAGAAAAAAAGGGGTACACAGATGGTGAGACGGCGCACGCGGCGAAGCGGGCACACAAAAAAAAAACAGGAGCGAGGTGCTGCCTTTTGTGTCTTTTTTTCGCCTGTGTGTTCTCCCTCTTGCGGGTGGAGAGCACCAGTGTCCCTCAGTGCGAGTGCGTGCGTGTCAGCTCCAGAAATAGAGTCTTACGCCCTCTCACACATACCGCTTTTCTTTTATTCTTTGGGGGGTGTTGTTTTTGTTTTGTTTTGTTTTGTTTTTAGTCAGGGAAATGAAAAAGAAGTGAAAATCAGTCTTTAACAGAGGTGTTGTTTCACACGCTTAGTAGATGCGCTGAGGCTTGCCCATCGTGGACTTGATGTAGGCGGACTTCAGGTTCTGCCAGTTCTTCTTGAGCAGAGACACGAGGAAGTTGAGCGCCATCGTCACGTTCTGGCGGACCTGCTCCTCGTTCATCTCAAGGTGGCCGACGCAGGTACCGAGGCACAGCACCTTCTTCAGCTGGAACTTCACGGTGGACTGGAGCTCGGTGATCTTGTCGGTCAGGGACTCGCTGATGGCGCACACGGTCGGGAACTTGCCCATACGATGCATGTGGGGGCCCACCAGACGGGGGACGGTCTTGATGATGGACTCGGAGCACAGGAAGGCGTCGTACTGGTTGCACATCTTCTTGACGAGCTTCTTGTTCTTGTTGAGCTTCTTCAGGTCATCCTGGTTCATCGTGGGCACGTTCTCCTTCTTGGCCACATCCTCGTGGTTCAGGTCACACAGCAGGCACACCGTCATGCGCGGGCGGCACACGTTGGGGAGCTTGAGGGAGCCAGAGAAACGCTTGTCCTTCTGGGGGTCGTAGTTCTTCAGGTTGACCTGAAGGTCCACGCTCTCCTTGAACTTGCGGGGCTTCTCAATGGTGAGAACGGCCTGGATGGCCTCAGCCAGCTGAGCGGGCGCGATCTTGGACATGGTGGTGAAATAAAAACCTCTGTTGATGTTTGGTCCATGATTGCAAAAGTGTGGGAAAGGAAGTGGAGAGAGAGAGAAAGAGAGAGAATGGGGTGAGGTGAAGATGGTGATGAAAGAGCACAGTGCAAAAAAAAAAAAAAATGATGCCTCGCGTGTGTCATTTGGTCTGTCGCATGGCGTCGCCAGCGCAGCTGCGCAAAGAGCACGAGACGTGTGACACGGTACGGTCGCACCCATGATTGCGCGCGGTGATCGGAAAGCGGCTTACCACCGCAGAGACTTGATCAACAGACGCACACGCGCGCACACAGAGAGATGCAGAGAGACGCGCATGTGATGGGACGTGAGCAGTGCACCGTCATCGATGGATACGCCTGTTGGCGTGTTCGTATGCGGACATGTTTGTTTATTTATTTTGATTCTTTTTTGTACAAGGTGATAAATAAGGGAAAGAAAAAGATCGTAGTGACGAAGAGGGAAAAAAAAGAGAGAGAAGAAGAAAAGATGGAGTGACAAGTTGAAGACAAAAAAAACCGCACAACAAGAAAGAGAAAACAAAGAAAGAAACCTCATCGAGTTACAAGCGAACAATAAAATGAAACGCTCTCCCTCTCAGAGTGATCACGGCGTTCACGCGACTTTGCCTTTCTTTCTTTACATATCCTTTCTTACTGCTCATTTCAAAAAGAATGCTTGCGTGTTCTTTTCGTTCCTTCGGACCTTGTTGCTTCTATCGTAGTGGTGTTCGTGGCCAGGGTTACTGTGTGAAACAACTACCCTCTTCACTCTTTTGTTCTCGCCTCTTCAGGACACATCTTAGTGGTCAGCCTTGCGGCGGAAGCTGCTGCCCTCCACAAGCTTGGCCTTACCGCCAGTGGGGCGGGAGAGGACCTTGGTGCAACCGTTGCACTCCACCTCAGTCGTGGCGTGGCTGTACACGGTCGTGACACCACCGCAGCCGGGGCAGCGAACATCCATGAAGTAGGAGTTCGGGCCCTGGACGAGGCGACGGCGCTTGTGCTTCATGCGCTCAGCGCGCACGGTGGGGTAGCTCAAATCAGAGTCGAAGAAGCCCATGGTGACCTGTGTGTTGAGTTGAATGTCACGATAAGAGGGGGATGGAGAAAGAGGTAGAGAGAGAGCAGGGATGAGGAGAAAGGAGGGGAGAGTGGTTTGTTGATATGGCTGTTAATAGAGATCGATCATATGGGGACGCACATGCTTTGGGTGGGGGACCGTGTATCACCTCATGACATGTGGACCGCGACGCGCAGAACCCAGTGCGAGGAAAGGATGCTCGCCTCACATGGTCTATTCGCCGGGTGTTTTTTTTTTTTCGCCTCGCTTCTCGCCACTTAACTCTTGGACGATGTATAGTGGTGAGACAGGGAGAAGAAGGTGGTCTTCAACCGTGAAAGGGCTGCTCACTGTTCCCAGCATGAAACTCACTTGAGTCGTGTTGCCCTCTTCATCTGCGTGTTTTTTAACTTCTTGTTCACACACATTCTGAGGGGGGAGTGTTGTGGGTATTATATTTTTTTTTTTTAGTTTGTTCAAAGGATTGGGAAAAGAAAATCAAAGTGTAGTAATGTCAAGAGACGGTGACGCATCACAAGTGCTTACTTCTTCTTGGCGGAGACCTTGGCACCGACGGGCACGCGCTGCGCGTTGGGCTTCTTGGAGGCGGTCTTCTTCTTGGTGATGGACTTGCCGCTGATCTTCTTGCTGATGACGGCCTTGCGCTCCTCCTTGGACTTCTTCTTGTTGAGGTTGCGACGCTTGGTGCGCTGGCGCTTAGCGTGGGCAGCGAGGGCGGCCTTCACGATGCGCTGCTCCTCGTTGAGGAAGGCGCGCACGATGCGGTCGCGGACCTGGTCGTGGCTGAGCACGCCACCGTACGCGCGGCTGACGGTCTTCACATGGCGGGAGGCCAGGCGGGCGGCAGTGGGGCGGAGAGCCTTGGTGCCACCGATGCGCTTGTGACCGAGCACCCAGGGGGTGTGGATACCCTGGGAGCGCTTCTCGCGCTTCTGCATGACCAGCTTGTTGCCGGGCGTGCGGACCATCTTCATGCGGTTGCCGCGGGTCGCATAGTGCATGCGGCGGCGGTAAGAGACGCGAGGGCAGGACATGACTAACACCTGTTGCAAAACACAAAATGTGGGAGGGAGAAGGAGAGATAAGGGGAGAAGAAGGTAGTGAAGTGAAGTGAAGTGAATGAGCAAAAAGACGGCGTGCGCTTGGCGGGCAGTCGTGGATAGTGTAGCAGGAGACAGAAGACGTAGATTTGAATGCTCTGACGACTGCCGCATGCACTACTTGCTAGTGTCGTTGTGGGGGTGTATGTCTTGAGTGTATGTGTATGTGTATGTGTGTGTATGTGTGTGTGTGTGTGTGTGTGTGTGTGTGTATGTGTGTGTATGTGTGAGAGAGTCAATCCTGCCGTCGTCTTTTGATCTTCGGTGCTTCGGGATCGACGGTGGCGGTGTTTGGCGGCTTGGGCACCGTCGAGGACGACAACGATCGCGTTGGCAAGTCGCGAGTGCAAAGCGCAGGGTGAGCGCCGGCCTCTGCGTGGTCGAGCCAGACCTCACACGCGCGTTTGCCCACACTCTTCGCGACACGGCTAGCGCGGGTGGCAGCGAGCGGCTCCAGTGGGCCAGCAAAGAACAGATACTCGCCGTGCTGGTCTGTGTCGGCGCCGTAGCCAATGAACAAGGCACCATACAGGCTGCCGGCATGCCGTAGTCGAAGGTGGCGAGCGTGCGTGAGGTGCACGTACGCCGTGCAGGCTAAGCGGTGGCGTGCGGCCAGAGTGTGGTAGGTCTGCTCGATTGTGGCCGTCGTGAACGCCACAGTGACCTGCGCAGTGCGGTCTGTGTTCTGCGCAAGCCAGAGGAGATAGTAAACCTCCTCCACACTGAGCCGCCAGCCAAGGCCACGCTTGTGGAATTGTGGGAAGTGAGTCTGGCACTGCGCGCACACCAATGACGATGAGGAGGTCGCCTCGCTGCCGAGATCTTGGAGGTCAAACAACGGCGCATTGAAATCAGTGACCACAAAGTGAATCGCGCACGGAGTCGGTGCGTGGGAAGGGGTGGTCATGGAGACGTGCGTGTGCGCAGCATGCTGTGAGTGTAATGTAAATGTGTATGTGTGGGTGTGTGGGGGCGTACGAGAGCCGGGTGTTGATGGCGCTTTTGATGGGTGCGCACGTCACATGAAGTGAAGGGAGGGAAGAAAGAAGTAGCGGTGATGATTGTTGTAGTGCATCACGCAGAGGGCGGTGTCGTGCGCGTTCAGGAGAGAGGAGGAAACCTATCTGTGGCCAGTTGGCGTCTGGCAAAACTTCAAGTTGAGATGAGAGACGTGGAGAAGAATCAAACACACGGAGGTGGGGCCATCTCTCCTTCTCTCGCCCCGCTCCTCTCCTACAAGCGCACAAAAGTTCCTCAGCATGCCTGTGGCACCCTCTGCGGTGCCATCACATGCGCTGTTCCGCTGGTGCCAGGAGGCCTGTTCACGGTGCTCATACGGGCACGTGCGTTGGCACTGCTTTTCTTGTTATTGTTGTTGTTATTTTTTCTTGAATCGTGAGTGTAAGCACGCAGAATACTGTAATCGACTAAACCGTCAAGCGTCAGCGGCACGCCGTTCTTCCTGTCGCACACGCGCACGTGTGAGCACCAAGGTTTCTTCTTTTAGAGGACAAAACAAAGGACAACAGAACGGGGTGAGGTCAGCCCCTCGTCACTGTCACCACCACTCAAATGCACACACGCACGCCAGACTAGGTCATGACAGGTGTTGTGCGGCCCGTGCTCTGCGGACGACGAGTGTTCCAGCGGCCCTCAAAGATGGGGCGGTACTTGATCTTCGAGAGGTCAAACACGATGCCGTCCTTGTTGGTCACGTAGCGCTCCTGATCGTACTCGACAGGGTCAGTCTCAGGGACGCCGTCGCGACGCTGCTGCATCATGCGCTTCCACCGCTCGTACGTCTCCTTGTCCATGCCGATAATACGGCCGGTCTTGGGGTCGTCGACAATGATCTCTTCGTCTCCGTGCTCGTGTGGGAACTTGGTGACTGGGATGGAGGCGGAGTCCCACGGCATCAGATCCGGCCGCGGCGACTCATCCTTGTCGAAGCTTTCGCCGAGTACGGCCTTGTTCAGACGGCGCTCGGCGGGCTCGCCGACAGGGCGGCCGTGCACCTCGCGGTACGTGGTGTTCTCGAGGTAGTCCATCAGCTCCTCCTTGGGGTACCAGTGGTAGTACGACGGCAGCTTCTCCCAATCGACGGACTCACCGGGCTCGAGCATCGGCCGCAGCTTCGTGCCGCTCGTACCGGGGCGGACGAGGCGACCGTCGCTGAGCTCGTGGTAGCGCGGACCGATGCCCGTGCCCTGCATGTGGCGGTACTTCTCGGCGATCTTGTTCGGCTTGAACAGGTGCGACGAGAACTGCCGCGTCGGTGGCACACCGAGTTGTGTGTCGGAGAGGGAGAACATGTCGTTCTCGACAAAATCGCCAAAGCACTCCACACCGTACCCATTCGTGGGAATCGGGTTGATGATGGCGAGCGCGGCGCGACGCGAGACGGACAGCTGCACGCCGAAGTGACCGCACGCCTGCGGGGTGGTGAGGCAGTGAATGATCGAGCCGCGCTTCTGGAAGGCGATGCGCAGCTCCTCGTCGATGAAATGCAGGTTGCGGCCGGTGCCGAGGAAAATGACATCCGGCACGGGGTACAAGTGAAGGAGCATGGCGAGCGTGCGCTCGTTGACCTCCTCAAAGCTGCTCACGTTCCAGTGAAAGTAGCCCTTCTCGGTGACGATGCACGAGCCAATCACCTCCTTGTCGTTGACAAAAATGCTATCCGGTGAGTACGCGGTGACACGCATCTTGGACATGCCAGCAGGGATCTCGACGCGATTGGCGAACGGGTTCGCGTTGTACTGGGTGGCCATCTTCTCCTCGTTGTAGAAGCGCTCCTGACCCTCGCGCGTCTGCAGGGAGCTGCCACTGGCCGACTTGCCGGACGCCCGCTGGCGCTTCAGCCACTGCGCGAGGGCGGTGCTGTCCTGTGGGCGGTAGCCTGGCGTGTTCTTGAACGGGTCGTAGTTCGGGTCGCTGGGGTGCGCACGGCGGCGCTTCTGGGTCTCCTCCATCGCGAGGTCGTTCCGCTTGGACTCCGCGACGAACTTGCGGTACTCGGCCTCGTTCTCGATCTGGAGCTGGCGTCGAAGGAGCTTCGTCTCCTCGTCGAGCTCGTAGTCGGACGTCTCGGGGTCCTTGATGAGCTTGTTCGTGCTATCCACGTCCATGTACGTGCCACGCGCGCCGACACCAAAAAACGGCAAGCCATCGCGCGTGGTGGTGAGATTGTCCTCGTCCACAATATCCTGTGTCGTCGCCCGCTGCTGCTCGAGCCAACGCTTGTCACGCTCCACCATGTAGTCCTCAATGGACTGGCCAGGGCGAATGCCGATGCGCACGCCGCCTTCCTGCGCCTGGTTGGTCTTAGCGTACGTCTCGGGGCTCATCGGCATCTCCGTCAGCGGGTTGTCGCGGGGATCAGGCACGTACTGGCGCACGGCCCGCTGCATTACGTGCTTGGCGCGGGTCTTCCAGTTGGCGCCGTCCGCCTCACGCAGCCATAGTGAGCGCCGCAGCATGGCAATGTGGAGTACGGGACGTCGGTTTCAGTGCAGAGACACACACGCAAACAAACAAACAAAAAACAAGACACGCAGGCGCACAGTCTCTACGCACACTGCTTCTTTGACTGGATGGGAGAGAGGGTTGGAGAAAGAGGGAGGGGAAAGTCGCGGAGTGTGCAAAGAGTCGATGTGGTCAAAACAAAAAGAAGTACATGGCAAAATAAAGTAGATGCGCGCCAAGGCGCTTTCACGCATCGCTCTGCGGGGCCACCAACGATCGGCGCGTAGTGGTGCGACAAGTAGTGGGTTGCGCACTGGTCGAGCCACGAATTGCCTCGCGGACTTTTTTGCTTCGTGCGTTCACTGACGAAAATCGCGTGCATTACCGTTGTCATTGTTGATGGGCTGCTCTCTTCTTGTTGAAAATTGGCTGCTATTATGTCTTGCCTCACTTGCGCGAGGCGTTATCGTTGATCGCATGTGCAGCTGGTCAAAAGCAGTCGCAACATCGGCAGTCGCGACCGCAGTGTGTGTCTCTCGCCCCCTTTGTTTTGTTGTGTGTGTGTGTGTTTTTTTTTTGGTGTGTGTGTTTGTGTGCGTGTTTGTCTGTTTGCGGCATTATGGCACCACGTACTCCTCGAGGGTGGCGACGTCTGCATCGGATAGGCGCAGTGACTCCGCGTCGCCCTCGTTGGGCACGATAATGAAGCGCCGCAGCAGGGGATCCTGATCGGCAGGGATAATCAGCACCACCTCGTCGTGGCTGCCATCCACAAACGACACCATCGCGAGACCAGCGATCGGCGCGAGTGGCACCTCCTCGAGCAGCTCGGCGTGGGAGAGCGCGCACACGACGTGGTTCAGCTCTGGCGAGGGCACAATCTTCTCGGCGGTCACGGTCGATCCAGCCGCGGCCTGGCGCGCCGCGGACGTCGTGAAGCGCACAAACTGCACGCTCTGGACGGACACCACGACCTTGGAGCACCCGAGCAGGGCATCGGCCGTGCCCACAAAGTACTCCCGAAGGAGCAGAGAACGGGTGCTGGCGGACCTTCTCGACGCCAGAGGGGCGTGGAAGATGAACTCGCAGTCGGGCAGAATGCGCTGCACGTCCTCCTGCAGGAAGGACGTCCAGTTGTCGCTCTCGTCGTCCTGGCGGTTGACGATGACCACGTGCGTCGGCCTGACCACCTCGATCAGCTTCTTGTAGAACACGCCCTCCTTCAGATCAGGGTCGCGCGGTGAGGGGGCATCCATCACGAGGCAGTAGCTGGCTGCCTTGAGGTCCTCTTGGATGTAGCGCACGGCCGTGTCGCACACCTGCTCACTAAAAAACAAAAACGCATTCGCGTCCTTGTTCGACGGACGGTCAGCCACACCCGTGTACCACGACATGGGGAGCAGCGTGGGCGCGTTGGTGCGACCGAGCCAGAGAGGTGCCGTCGTCCCGACCGGCGCGGACGCGGCGGCGCTGCCTGCGGAGTGGTCCGAGGCGCTCGCCTTCGGGTTCGGCACCTCCATGACCGCCATGGTGCCTGGGCTCGAGAGGCAGTTGGACTCGCAGTTCAAGTCGACAAGCATCACCTTGCGCAGCGCGCCGAGCTCCGTCTCAGCGCCGTGGCGGTGGAGCAGGTTGCACATGGTGTGGCACGCGAGCGTTTTGCCGCCACCGCGCTGTCCAATGACCAGCACACGGCTCGCGTCCAGGCGCATCAGCGTCCGCCGGACAAGCTGCACAAGTGCGGCAGAGCCGCCCTGGGTGCGCACCACGTCGATCGGCGCGCCACCCTCGCTCACGACCATGCCAGAGCCGCCCTCTAGTGTGCCGACGACAATCGCGCGGGACTGGGGGTAGAGGTGGAAGGGGTAGCGGCGGTTGGGCTCGAGCAGCACGCCGGCCACCTCCAGCACGCCGGTGGACAGTGAGAGGTACACCAAGCCACTGCCCGACACGGTGCACTCCTCGCCAGCGCTGAGGGTGAGGCGGCGCTGTGTCTTGGGCGGCATTGACGTCGCTGGTGCAGTGTGTGTGTCTGTGGGGGATGTCAGCGCTTTCTTTTTGCTGGTTTGCCTGTTGCTTGTTGGTGGTGTCGCAAGGAGAGAGGGTGGAACGAAGGAAGGAGGCGATTTAAGAGGAGTGTGAAGAGATGCTTGTCCTGCAAGTATTGGGAGAAGCCACTCAGAAGGGCAAACAAGTGAAGACCGGTCACATCATCCACGCTGGTGACGACGCAACCAGGGAGGGGAGGGGAGGAGGCGATTTATTCGGAGTGGTGCGCACGCCAGGGGCCAAGCACAGACAACGATTCGACCAGTTCATGATCGCGCGTGTGGGTGCAGGAAAGCGCACTTTTTCGCTTCATTTCCTGATGTTTTCTCGCCACATGTCGCGTGGTCCGCGGTGCGTGCTGTTCGCTGTGTTCGTAGATTTTGTGGCATTTGTGATTGTGATTGTGAATGCAACCGCTGAGATAACTATGACACAAGCAGCATCGTGTGTGGCTTGCGCAGTTAGAAAAAGAGTCCCGCTGAATTCATTCGCAAGGAATGAAGAAACAGGGGCCTTGCATTGCATTACACTTCTCACCGAGAGACACAAACAAGGAAAAAAAAGAAAACAGTTAGGAAAAAAAGAAGAGAAGGAAAAAATAAAATCACGTTGCACAAGATGAATGTGGTAGAGGAAACGTAAAAAAAAAAAAGAGAGAGAAAAGAGAAAATGAGGACAAATGACAAAGCTGCTTGGTAGTACCACGCATGCAAAGATCATTTTTTTTTTTTTGGTGGGTACGTGTTTTTTGTTTTCTTGCTGCCACAGGTGCAGCCATTTTGAAAGTGTTGGGTCGTGTGTCAACCCATCACCCTCCACTTTCTTTCGTTCTTCCTATTCGTCGCCACATAAAAGAAGGTCAAGAGAAAGAAACCGGGTAGAGATCGAAAGATCACCACACACGCACAAAAAAAAAGATGTCCATAGGAAAGCAATGATGCAAGATATAAATGAGAAAGAATTTTTGGCACGAAATAACAATCGTTTGCGCTGGCAGAGAGGGGGGAGGGGACAGGTGAAGAAAAAAAGTGAAGTGACCAAAGAAATGCAGCTCAGTTGGCTGTGCTGCACTCTCCACACAACAAAAAGAGTAAGGGCCTCGCTACCCGTGAATACTCAACTATGGTACCAGCGCCACACCACTCTTCACGAAAGAGACGTGTTGATACGCCCTTGCCGCGCGAAAGAAGGCATGTCAAGCAAAAAAAAAAAGTGCCAATGAACAAGGAAAGAGAGGAAAAGAGAAAAGAAAAAAAACGGACGGGAAAATCGGAAAAAAGCCAGAAGAAAGCAAATGGTGTATAGTGAAAGAAAAACAGGAGCGGGAACTGCTTTGCTCTACCTGGGGGTGCGCATAAGAGAAAGAAAAAAATCGGCAGTGCAGTAAACGTCTCTGTGGCGTGGATGGAAAGCTCGACGGAGGACGGAGTTTAGAAACGTCAGTCGCCTATTTCCTCCCTATTCTGGTTCACTTTTTTGTTGTTGTTGTTGTTGTTATTTTGTTTGCTTTCTTTTCTTTTTCTTTTTTTTTTTACTATTATCCTTCTTTGCACGGTAAAACTGCGATCACGCTGGTTCCCCTTTTATTCTTGTGTGTTTGTGTGGGAGAAAAGGTGATACCAGAGTGATTGTGTCGCAGAAAAACTCGCAATTCGTGTGGGCATGTGGGGGGGGGGGGGGGATGAAAATAATATACAGGATGGAAATAATGGAAGTACCAAAGAGGAGGGGGAGGAGGGAAGAAAAAAAAAAAGAGGGGCTAGGCCCTATTATGGTGGTTTCGTGAGACTGTGTCTTTGCGGTGGTGTGTTTCGGTTTGCACCGTATTAGGAATGAATTATGAGTGAAACTCTACGTGTGTGTTTGTTCGCGAGTCTGTCCGGGTGTGCGCACCTCCCAAATGTTTACATCTCGTCGTGGATCATCGAAGAGAGTGGAGGGACCACGGTGCATCCGGGAGTGGCCGCGGCTTTGCCGACAACGCAGAGGCTGCCCTCAGTACCAACACAGTCGGCCAGTGTGAGCAGAGCTTCCTCTGCCACATATTCCATGTCTGTGTTGTAGAGCCGCAGTGCCTCTTGAAGTGCGTCGACAGTCGCATCCAGGTGCGTGGCAGAGGACAGACTGGAGAGAAGAACAAAGACGTCTTGGTCGTACAATGTGAGTGTGTGGTTCTGCGCCACACTGTCGCCTTGGCAGAGAAAGCGCAACTGAGCGTTGCGGAACACCGCGACAGCACCACATCCCTTGACACGCACGTCTGCCGTGAGGCGCATGGGTGAGCCTTGGCGGGCGGGCTGAGGAAGCACAGTGAGGCCAGGTGCGTGGATCTGGCGGAGTGCGACGGCAGCGCTGCCCCGCTCGCAGCCACTCACAAGCGCGTGACGCGTGCAGAGGAACGTTGGGGAGGTGTGCGTTGACTTGACAGCTCGGTCGGCAAAGAAGAGCGCAGCGGGGGTGCTGGCCTTGGTCGCGAGCGTGGAGAGCACCTGCCTCGCCTGTGGGGCTACAACAGCTGCGCGACGTGCGACGGTGGAGTGAAGCATGATGTCAAGTGTTGGTCGTGATAGGTGTCAAGAGGCCGACGTACAAGAGGGGGGAAAAAAGAAAAAAGAACGATTGCGTGTGATGCGCAAACAAAAGTCGAGCAGTCACACGGCGCGGAGGGCGGCGAGGAGAAAAAAAACAGTGTCAAACAAGGAGGTTTGGAAACCTGAAGAAGCACAAGGGAGAGAAAAGTTGACCAAGACGGTTGTGTGTGGATGGTCTTAGCTTGAATATGTGCGTGAATCTTTGTGACTATGTGTATGTGTTGTGTGTGGAGGGTATGGTTTGCTTCGTTCGATTACAGCGCGAATGAGCGACTTTTCTTTTGCCTTTTTCAGGGAAAAAGGGAAAATGAGAAATGTGTAAATGCGTCTACACGAGCTCTCGCCACTGTCGTTGTGTAAAAGAAAATGGAAGAAACGAACCTACAACGGTATCCAAGCAATTGTCATGTGACGGAAGTAATGATAGTGTAATGATATTTTGGTTCTGAGGCAGTGGATCAATGGTGGTGTGTCAGAAGCGGGGAAAGGAACAGAAGAAGAGAGTCGTGAGTGATGTGGATGTTCAGAGGTGTGGCGTGTGAGTGTGTGCATGTCACGAGTTCGTTCAGTTGGCGCTCTGCTCGCATGCATGCATGTCCGCGTGAACTGCGGGGAAATGAGAGGGGGTGTCATTGACTGTATGCCACTTCCAATGTTCCCCCACAGTCTTACAGGTTCTTGCCTCCGCGTGCGTCATGTCAGATCGCGGCTGAGAAAACGTTGACCGCTTCATCTGAATATCTCTTTTTTTTTTTGTATACCTCTCTCTCTCCAGTGTGAGTGAGTTATTGTTGGTGTTGTTGGTGTTTTCTTGCTTTAACGTCGGCACCGTGTTATCTCTTGCACGAACAATGGTGCAAAGGCAGACTCAAAAAGTCTATTCGTGTGACCAGTGTGTGTGGGGGGGGGGGGGGATTGTTCCGTCACGCACGTCGAAGAACCAGCTGGCGGAGCCGTCCCTCCGCAGCGTGCAGGGTGGCATGGTCTTCTGCCACCAACGCTACGGTGCGGTACTCGCCAGCCAGCAGCCCTCGAATGCACTCCAGCAGGTGTGCCGCACACATATCGCGCTGCTCCTCGGACACGGACGCGGTGATCTGTGTCAGCGCATCGACAGTGCTGCCAACAGGGAACATCGGCTCGCCACGCCCGTCAATGAGGCTGAGAAACACGTCAAAGGCCGCGACGGGTGTGACGCCGCAGTCAGCGAAGATGGCAACGACCTGGTCGGCGGACAGCTGGTCAAAGGCAAGGAACTCCAAAAACGGCGTGAGCGGCAGCGGAGCCTGGAACGTTGGAAGATACTCCTTCAACACACGCGTCACCGCCTCGGCGGCGGAGAGGTCGATCGCCCTGAGGAAGGTGAGCACGCCAACCACGACGTCAGCCGTCACCCGCTCCGGCGCGTCCGAGTGGATCTTCAAGATGTCCAGCTGCACGCTCGCGCCGCCCAGCTCGCGGTACCGCCCCGCCAGCTCGAAGAGCTCCCGCTCTGGCAGCACCTGCTCCCACAGCCCGGTCACCTCCTCCTCCATCACGTTGCGCGGTCGAAGCAGCTCCTTGTCGGAGAGAAGATGCTGCCGCAAGAGGTGCACCAGCTGCTCCTGTAGAAGGAGCATGAATTGGCAGATGCGCTCGCCATCCGTCGGGTCGCAGGCCATGGCGTGTTCGAGGCACACCAGGCGCATCGTCAGTGGCACCACCGCGGAGGAGCTGGCGAGCTCGCCAAAGCGCCGCGCCGCCGCCGCCTTGGAGCCGTTCACCTCCTGGCTCCAGCAGGAGAAGAAGGTGCCGGTGAGCGTCGGCGCCGGGTCCACTGGCACTTGGAGCTCAGCGACGACTGTGGCAAAGGTTTCGACGCGCGGGTCATCCAGTGGGTAGCCCTCCATCCAGTCGAGCACAATGGACTGGATGGCGGGTGCGCCAATCGCGCTGAAGACGCAGGTCAGGCAATCGTGAAGTTCATGGAGGTGAGGCAGACTGCCAAGGAGACCGAGCAAGGTGTTCGCGCTGGAGGGGTCGAGGTCGTAATCGCGCATGAGAAGCCGAACCGAGGGGAGAAGCTCGGGTGCGCTGTGCTCCAGCAATGCACAGACTGTCGGAAGGAGCTGTGCGTGACGGATGTCAGCTAGGTTGTCCAGGGCGACCTGGAGCGCCTTGTCCGCCTCGGTGGTGAGCAGGTGGCCGTGGAGGCGGGCGAGCAGCTGGACTTTCACGGAGAGGCGTTCACGCTCGTCGAGCAGCTGCTGCACAACGTGCACGCTATCGAGTGAAAGCAGCTCCATGCACAGCTGCTCGTTCACCTCGTCTATGTCCGCCGTCCACAGCGCCTGACGCAAGGAGAAGGGGAGTCCCTTGTAGGCCGGGTCTTCGTGGAGGAGGACATACAGCCACGAGGTGGTGGCGGCCGCATCCGCGCTGGCCAGCAGCGTGCTGAGAAGCTCCGCTTGGGCATTTGTGGCCGTGCGCAGCGTGAGCGTCGCCGCGCTCGACTCGCCGAGCGACGCCGGGGTCGCCGACGTGGAGCAAGACGGCTGCATGTGAAGGTCGGGAGACCACGCCACGTGCGAGGTGGCTGGGAAGTCAAGCCACGCACCAGATGTGAGCAGCTTGCGCAGGTGCTCGCACAGCTCGTGCACCTGCTTGCGTGCCTTGTTGAGGTCCTCGTGGAGCTGCCAGCTTGGGCGGAGAGCGCACAGACGGCAGAGCACGTCAATGCGGCGCATCACCTGCCGCGTCACGCTCACGCCGCCAGGCGATACCGTGGCCTCCGCGGCGCTGACAAAGAACGGCTGCATGAGACGCCCAAAGAGACGCGCGGTCTCCTCCAGCGGAAGCCCCTCCAGCATGGCGTCCAGCAGCAAGTCGGCCTGCTTCTGCGGGCCGAGGCCTGAGAGAAACTGCAGTGTTTCAAAGCGGCCCTTCGAAAAGGCCTCCAACACACGCTGCCCGCGGGACAGGCAGCCCGCCTGGAGCACAGACGTTCGTGCCCCGTAGACCCAGAACATCCCTGAGCTTGTCTTGTCGGTGGAGTGGAAGCTCACACCGCACGCCTTCTTGCCAAGGTTCACCAGGCTAACAATGTCCCCACCGTCGGCGGTGAACGGGTCCATCTCGGCAATCAAGATGAGGCTTGTGGTCAGGTCATCGTACAGGACGAGGCCACCCGCGCCGCGCGCCGCGTAGCACACACTAGACACGCGAGCGCCGTCGGGCAAGCGCGTTTCCGTGCCCCAGGTGAGCACTGTTGTCGCACCACCCTGTCGGGACTCCTTACGAGTGCCGTACAGTGGTAGCCGGGTGCCATTGCGCAGCACCACCACGGCAATTCCTTGCTCCTCGCCGTCAAGGCTGATCGGCAGCAGCACCGCCTCGTCGCCCTTCACAGGAGTGGAGCAGGACAGTGTCGGTGTGACTGTGGAGGCGGACTCGCTGCGCAACGACCACAGGGCGACGTCCTGATTCGACAAGACGAGAATGTGGCCACGCTCGGTGTCGACGAAGCTGTCCTTGTGTGCCTTGGGCGACCAGAACGACGATGCCGCGCCGCGCCATCCCTGCCTGTCACTGCTGACAGCCAGTGCCACAGCGCCGGTCTCCTCATCGGTGGAGACGGAGAGAACGCGCAGACTGCAGTTCTCCAGACAAAGGGCAAACGTGTCCTTGGTGAGGCGGTGAATCCTCGACACGTCCTTATTGGTCGCGATGAACTCGCTGTGAGTCGCGCGGCTCACCAGGTTTGTGAGAATGGCCTCCACACCAGTTTCGAGGCCGACGAGAACTAAAAGGTCTGATTCGCCGACCTTCTCCACGAGCACGTCGCGAACCTCTTCGTCGTACGGGGGAAACGTGATGGGCTCGCTCTCGGGGGTGATGAGAAAGAATCGCCGCAGACAAATAAGAACGTGGTGGTCCGCCTGCATCTTCCCTGCTACACACTCCTCGCCATAACTACGCAGCAGGTTCGGATCAAATGCCGGCTGCCGATCGAGGAGAAAAGTTTGGTTGGATGACACGGGTGCGAGAAACTGTGTACGCGACGCTGAAGCGTCGACAGTCGTGGCAGACCGCGTGTAGTGGCCAAGTGCTTCCTTGACAGACATGTCTCGTGTGTGTGTCTGTCTGTCTCACAGTGTATAAGGCACGCTGTCCCAGGCGGTCAAAATGCACGCCAAAAAGAAAAAATATGTGGCGGCAGAGAGAGAAAAAGAAAACTTGTTGGCATGGAAGAGAGGGGGGAAAAGGAGGGAGGGAGGGGAATGTCAGGGAGTAGGTAAAGAGAGGTAACAGTTGAAAAGGAAAAAAAATGCACTGGCAGAGGCAAGCAACCCGAGTAAAAGCACGCAGGCAATGCGCGAGGCTCATGGCACGGTGCAGCGCTCCCATGTGTCTTCCGGTTCAGTGCGGCTGGAGGACGGGCGGGAGGAAGAAGAGGGGAGTAAGAGATTGATTATGAACATCATCTTGTGAATGAAGAGCAAACACTTCCCTTGTGCAGCAACAACAAAGGATGGAAAAAGGGGGCGGTGTTGCGCACAGGCACGCATAGCTTGCTACTTGAGTGAGAGGAAGACAGCAAAAGAAAGAAAAAGAAAAAAGCGAGGCACGTGTGCACGCCGCACCGAGCCAACACGACATTAGGTGACTTCTAGTCAAAAGACCAGCTTGGCGCAGACGAAACGGAGAGAGGCGAGCCATCTTCATCCTCGTCTTTACTCTTGCCGCCCGCCTCCTTGGGTTTTACCATTGCCTCTGGAAGTACCTCGCCAATATCGGTCACTTCGTGCTCGAGTGTGACGATGAAGTCGTGCAGCAGAAGCGTACCTGCTGTTGCGCGCTCAGTGGGATCCTCATGCATGCACGCCTTGATGAAATCGACGATTTCGGGCGACACGTAGTCGGGAAACGCCGTTGGTGCGTCATAGCCCATCAGGCCGCCCTCGCGGCGAATTTGCAGGCACTCGCAAGCCACGCAGCCGATGGACCAAATGTCGCTCATCTTGCCGCTCGTCTTGCCATCGACCACTTCAGGCGCCATGTAAAATAGTGTGCCGACGATTCCCTCGCCGCCGCTGGTGGTTGCTGTGCCAAAATCCGACAGCTTCAGCTGGCCGTGTGAAACGAGCATGTTGGCGGGCTTGATGTCGCGGTGGCTAATGTCGGCGTCGTGCAAGTAGTTGACAGCTTGAAGGAGTTGCTTCATGATCGTCGCAAGGTGATTCCCCGGAAGCCGCGGGCACTTTTGCAAGAGATCGGCCACCGTACCCTGCTCTGCAAGCTCCATGAACAAATTCAACGTGAATTCGGTGCTTTCACAGTAAAAGTAGTGAATAATGTTGGGGTGAGAAAGCTTGCACAGGATTTCAATCTCATTCATCAGGTCCGCGACGCGCTCTTCAAAATTGCCGGGGACGCGAATCATCTTCACGGCCATCTTGCCGCCAGTCAGTGTTGATGTGGCCTCATACACCTCCGCGAACGCGCCGCGGCCAAGGCAGCGCCCCCGTGCCCACGGGCTGTTGCGAACGGTGTTGAAAACTTCGCGCCGCTTCATCAGCTCCTCGTCGGCCTTCTTGGCTTCCTCGGCTCTCTCCGTTGCCAGTCCAAGGGCGCCCAGAAGATCGGCGTTGGTGACAGGCTTCTTCAGCACAGCATCGCCACGCTTGGCTATCGTCTCGGGCGTTTCAGACACCTCGATGGCAAAAATGCGCTTCGACACCAGTGCATCCACCACGCGATCGGCGGAGCGAATATCAGCATCAACGATGGCGCAGCCAATATCCTTCGACTCCTCGACGGCCTCGATGGCTTTGCGCACATTTTCGACAATGCGCAATGAGTGACCGTAGCCCCAAATGAGAGAGGAAATATTGTGGCGGTAAACGGCATTTTTCTCGAGCAGCAGCACAATGAGTGGCTCGTGCTCCTGCCCTTGCGCAACGGCGTTTCCTTGGTTGCGGGCTGTCTGGTCGACCTCGTCCTTCATCATAAACGGCAAGTACACGCGCAAAAAGCCGGGAGAGTCCACAATGAGGCCACCCATGTCGTTTGTCGACTCGGTAATCCCTTGTAGAAGCTCCTTGTTCGGCACCACCTCGTATTGGAAGCTGACCACCAGCGTGCGCACGACATCGGTGGTGCGCTTCTGCTCAACGCGCAAGTGAATTTTGCCGGGGAACAGCTCCATGAGTCTGGCCAGGATCGATGTCATACCGAGCGGATCACACAGGACTTGCGGCATCTCAGTGATTTGCTGGTCGATTTCGACGTCAACCTGGCGACTGTGCCCTTTGATCGCTTCGGAGAGAATGCGTCTAATGTGAGTGCTGGTCCAATCCCGCGTAGCCGAGGAAAGGTCTCGCAGATTTTTCCAGCGGAGGCAATTCACAATCTGCCTGTACTGGGGGTCCTTCGCGTTGAGTGCGGCAAGCTGAGCGACGAAGAACTCGTGCAGGAGCGACTGCGCACGTGCGAGGTCATCTGAGTGGACAGAGCCGATCAGTGCAAATCCGACGGGTTCGCCGCTTTCGACGCCACGCATGATCATTACATTCGCACGGATGGAAATCGTACCGAGAGTAAGGTGCGCCAGTGCAAGAGTCTTTTCTGCCATATCAAGGCCTTTCTCCGCCGCCTCGGTCATTTTGGCGTACTGGTCAATTGTCTTGTCGCCTGACAGCAGAGTTGTGATGTTGTTTCCTTCCGCATCACGGGCGGAGAATCCCGAATTGGTGGCTGCGCCTTCGCCCCAGAGGACAATTTGACCCTCCAAATCAGTCACCACCACGATCGCGTGGCGGTAAATTGCGTTCGTGCCAATTGAACCCGGGGGCAGCCCCTTTGCCCTGACCGTGACATAACTGTCATCCTCGGTGGCATCTTGGAGGAGCGCGTTGAGAGATTTGCGGTGCTTCACCACTGCGTCGTTGTCTGCCAGGAATGTTTCTCGGCGCTCTCGCTGATCCTGCACCTCGTCGTGTGGGGCGTCCATCTCCGAAAATGGATTGCTGTGCTGCGATGACGCGTCGGTTCGTGTCGCAAAGGAGAGGATGTGCACGACCTCCTGTGCCACATCGGCGGAGGCCAAATTGCCGCGAATAGTGAGTGCCCTGTGTGTGAGCGGAAATAGGGCGACAGTCGCCACGATACTCATGGCAGAAAGCACAACAGCGACGATCAGCTTTGTGCCGAGTGTGCCGCTGGCGGCAGTGAGGGCCAGTGCGACAACGGAAAAACAGCCCACCAAAACCAGAATCACGGCAACGTGCCACGGCAGTGCGGTGCTGCCGGCGGGTGACCACAGCGTCATGGCGTAGGTGGCGACCTTTTTGGCAATTTCGGCAGAGGTGTTCTTGTCGTACTTGTACAAAGCATCGATGTACTCATTCAATAAGCGAACGAAGCCAGCGTGGGTGGGGTTACCTCCATAGCACCATCGGCACACATCAACCGAGTGGAGCGTCACCTGTAAAAGAATGGTGTTGTTGAACTCTAAAATTTCGACAGTCATGTATTCCAGATCCTTGAGAAGGCACACCGCGACGGAAATCTCACGATGCGTGTACTCCTCTCGCAGCGGAACGGTGACGGCCATGGGTGCAAGGTGTACAGTAAAATAAATAAAAAGACTAAGTGACAACAATACGCACGAAAATCGGGGACTACCTCCTTCAGCTCACGCCTGCAAGGGGATTAAAATGCTCCCACTTTTTTTTTTTTTTAGTGCAGGGTCCTGCCCCTTCCAGTATTGAATAAATGCAAGGCAAAGGGAGAGAGATTGTCAGCACCCGGAAACGTTTACGAGGAGAAGAACAAAGAGGTGGAGAAAGGGATGTGTATCTTTTTGTTGTTGTTGTGTGGTGAATTGCATGTACATGTGTGTGATCAGCAACTTCGACAGGAGAGAGAGAGAGAGGGAGACGCTAGTGGTACCATTTCGGGCTTCTCTTTTTTTTTTTTTCCCCTCGTCTCTCGTTGTATTTCCTCACGGCGAGATGTCGTTGGCACTTGCGCTGACTGCGGAGGTGGTTCGTGCGCAAGACAAAAAAGCCGGATGCAACCGCGAGGACACCGTCCCCATTTTGGGGAGGGCGGGCTCAGAATCGTGCGGCTGCGCATAGTATTGTTTTTATTTTTGCTTTTTTTTGTTTGTTTTTGGCTCCTTCGGCATCGATCGCTGAAGGGCTACGCGCAAGAATAACGGATAAAAAAATGTCCGTTGAGTGGGAGGGAGCCCCACGTGTGGTAATTTACATATCAGTGCCGTACCCCATGATGCAGCGGAAATCATCAAAAGATATTCTCCCATCTCCATCGGTGTCCACTTCGCTGATCATCTCAAATGCCTGTTCACTGGTGAGTGGGCAGCCTAAACGATTCATGACGTATTTCAGGTTGGTGATGGTGATGTAGCCCGTGTTGCCAAGATCGTACAGTCGGAACGCCCGGCGCAATTCGAGGTCCTTTTCTTCGGGATCGTTCAGCTTGGTTGCGACCAGCGTGAGGAATTCAGGGAAATCGATGACGCCGTTGGAGTCCAGATCGGCTTCGGCCAAAATGCTCTGTAGTTTTTGCTGTGACACATTTTGCCCGATCGAGGAGAACACCTGGCTCAGATCCTCTACTGTGATGCTGCCATCGCAGTCCTTGTCAAACACAGCGAAAGCCTCCTTGAGTTCTGTGATCTGCTGCAGGGAAAGAAGGTCGGCCATAGTTGTGGTACTGTTTTTTGTCACTGCGGAACACGAAAGTAAGCAGTCCTCGTGAGAAAAAAAAAAGAAACAATCGACCTTTTCAAAATTACGTGAGAGAACACAGGAGAGGGGTAGTGATGAGGGGTGCAGAAAAAGATGAGGACAAAACATTGACTAGCCGCTGTTCACGGAATGGAAAAACAGCTTGGTGCTCAGCTAAACTAGCACGTGAAGGGTGACCTCACACACATTTTTTTCGGCGCGGCAGGATACGTTCTTCCCATTGCCTTTAACATGTCTGCTTCTTGGCCGTTCAGTGTGATTGTACTACGCGTATTGTTTTTTTTTCTATTTTCTCTCCCTCTGTACGGTGTGATTCGCACAAGACAACGAAACGCATAAACAAGCCAGGCGCGCTGTGACGCAGCAGGCTGCACAAAAAAAGGGGGAAAATGTACTCAAGCCGTCACGTCTCAGTGCGGTCGAAATCCTAACGTTTCGTGGTCGTATTGGCAGTAGGTGCCTCATCCTCATCGTCGTCGTCTTCAAAGTCGTAGAGCGCGGCCGCCTCGCGTTGCTTCTGCGTGTGCAGACGCGAGCGCAACACGGGATTCCACAGCTTGTCATCCTCAATGCTCGACATGAGTGCGCTGCTCATTTCTTCTGACTGACGAGACATGTGGATTTCAGACTCCCGTGGCGCTGGTAAATCGTTTGCGTGGACCGGTGTCCCGCCCTGCATGGGAGACTGCAAGTTGGAGATGGAGCCGAACGAAACCTGGTTCCTATCCATGATGGCCGCACCAAAGACAGCGTCATCGTCATCACGTTGCAGCGCCTGCAGTTCTTTCAATTGATGCGAGCGCCGATGTGCCCACACACGTTCCTCGTGTGTCGTCTCTTCCCAGAAGTTGTTGTACGGGCGCTGAATCAGGCTTTCGTCAACTTCCACGCCGTACTTCCGCAACACCCATTTTGCCTTGCGGTACCCATCGACCACCATCATGAAGCAATCCCAGGTCCGATTGACATACCGCGCCGCGCTCACCTCCTGGTACAGCATGCGACGGTAGTACTCTTGCCACTCCGGCGGGAGATCGCGGAGTCGCCGGTACGACCAGTACACAAACTTCTTCGACGGACTCACGTGCTCGTAATCGTACCAATTAACACGATACGGCGTATCAAGTGGGGTGTTGTGCAACTCTTGGGACAGCGGTTCATAATCGTCCCCTGGCCTATCAGAGGCCGAAAGGGATTGGCGATCGGCTTCGTAGATGGGCTCCATTTCCACTTCCGATAGGGGCCGCTCCTTGCCGGGATTCTTTTCGGAGCGGTAGGTGCGGTACTGCCCAGCGGCGAGACACGTGCAACGGCGTCGCCACATCTTTTGCGGGTTCTTAAGAAGGGGGTGGGGCGGGGTGGGGGTGGGCGCGGGTGGTGGTCGGTTGTGGTGGTGCTCTTTTGGGCTTAGGGGGCGGGGGAGGGCCGGGGGCCGTTGGCCTGGCGGCACGGCGGGTTCCGCCCGCGCGCAACGGCGCCGCCCGGCCCCCTCCCGACGCCCCACGCACCGCGAGCACGGCCACACGCCCGCCACCCCCGCGGCGCGCGGCGCGCCAACCGCCAAACACGCGCGAGCAGACCAAACACGTTGAATTTCGTTCGGCGTGCCCAGATTCGACGGAAAGGGGTCCCTCGCAGTGTGTCGCGGGAAACTCCGCGGTAGAATGAGACGGAGTGCGCGTCCTGGGGACGGCGCGCGTGCACAAGCAACGGAACTCCGCCATTGAGTTGAATCCAGTTCATGCAGTGTGTGGCACTGCTACCCCTACGTGGAAAAACGCCCGAGCGCGCAACTCCCGGTTGCTATCAACAGGGTGCCGAAGTGCATACGCTGGCTGCGCCTGCGGCGGAAGGGAAAGTAGCCCGCACCGGCCTGGAGGCCTTACTCCCCATGGCGAGCACTTCGGTGGAAGGCATTCTGTGCGGGAGCAACTGCCACACACAGGCATGCGCTGGCCTGATGTCATACGAGTGCGTATTGGTTGCTGTTGGGTGATTGACGACTTCACCTCTGCACATGGCCGCGTGGCGGGAGGGAAGGCGCCAACTTTCCCAGCGCCGTGGGGAATCGGGA